>LQNS02020120.1:23072-42646 GCA_001587735.2 Parhyale hawaiensis | reverse complement strand
GCGGAGAAGGCACTCGGGAACCTTGGGTGCGTGATGCCCAAACATATTGTGGCAGGGAAAGGGCCCGCCACAATATGCCCCTGAGGGCTATGACACGGATAGGGCCCGTCATAATATACCCGTGAGGGCAATACAATAACGTTGTTTCTTTTATTTCTTAACTAAGTCATTAACAATGAGCAAACAGTTCTTCAATCAACACAAATCTAGTTTTAAAAGTACGATCTCAGGCTTCTGCAGCGTTACGAACATTAGTAGCTAGAGTGTGAAGTTTAGGGCTTGATACTATTTTGCTACAACGGCTATAAAAGCGAGGCAGAGTAGTAGCAAAGATGGGGTTATTAGCGGCGCCTCGATGCCTTAGCCAAGCTATACTCGCCGCTTGTTTAACAATATTTTCAAGGGGGCATTTCTGACGGTATCAAGTTGGAAGCAAATTGACTTGTTGTTTCTCAAGCTTGGCCCGCGTGCAACTACTGGCAAGATTACGAAGCACAAAACATCTCAAAGACACAGAAGACGAAAAACAAAGACGGAAGAAAGAGACAATCGTGCGGAGGGTTCCTTTCGTAGAACCTAACACGGGAGCAGGAGTAGGAAAATTGGTCGCTTGGAAGCCATGAAGGAGTTAGAGGGACCTATCGTACATCCAGCAAACACTGGAAACTATGCGCGGGAGGTGTTTCCACACTGGACCAGTAGCGTAGCTGACAGATTGAACATAAGAGACAGGAAGGAATTGAACAAGCATTGTGACACAAAGCCTAATTAACGACAGGGACATACTGTCGAGTACCCAAGTTTGAGTGCTTGACGATACCTGCCATAATCCGGTAACTGAGTAGCTACTTAGAGACTAGGACTTGAGCATTGTCAAACTCATAACTAAAGCCAGCCAGGGTCATGGAGTTCACACGTCAGGGCGCTTGACGATACTTGCAAAAATTGGGAAACAGAGTAGCTACTCCAAGACTAGGACCTACAGTAAACAAAGTGAAAAGCGATGATGGGCGTCATCTGTTGACACGGTCAGGGCCAGTCGACACGGTCAGAGCTGGTACCGTTAAGCTAATCAAGTGGTATTTCAACGCAAACTGTTAATTTTCGAGGGCCGTATTAAGAGTGCTGTTCTTACGTGAACTAAATCTTTACTTTTGGTATTAATGCATAAAGCCCAAATCGATTACTCCACAAATTGCAGTTTCTGCAACTAAAACCTGCAAGATCATCCATAGTGTTCAGATCAAGGAGCTTTTATAGAAGGATGCAGTAACTAGGAAGCAAAGAATGCAACGGGAGGACTCAACAGGACTAAAATAAAATACAACAGGTGACCGCACTTAGCAAATTTACATCACATCGATGAGTCGAAATATTTGAGTGTGGGACCTCAGGTCTTCGGAGGTTGTTTTTTTTTGTAAACATATCCCCGTATTTTTTTTTTTATTTAGTTATTCAATTGCCCGCGCATGACTGGCCAGCTACTTGAGCTGCAACATACGGTAAAATGTAGTCGCCAAGTACAAAAAGTTCGAGCAATAGGCTAACTGTGACTGTGGTGTCCCTCGCATATTTTATTATTAGTATATTGTGGGTTTTCCCGCCGTATTAGATACAAAGACTATATAACAGCGATCCAATTTTGTATAATTAGTTTATTAGAACAATCTTGGCCAGGTGCACCATGTGTGGCAGGAAATAAGGCGCAAGCGTCTCCACTCCACACGACTCGGCCGAACGAAATTGCTTAGCCGTGCGGCGCAGAGAAGGAGATGAAAAACGAAAAGAGAAGAAGACAGAAGAAAGGGAACACTCGAGCGGGGGGTCTCTTCCGTGGCCCCCACACGGGAGCAGATAGAAGTCCCATAGGATGGGTCGCTTACCACCATTCGACGGCCCACCTCGAGGAACAGAAAGGGAAACATAGAGAACCTTCCTCGCATACATAATTTGCTATAACGCTGCTTATATTTGTTGGTAAGGAATAAATATGTTCTTTGAAGAGCACTGTGAACTGAATATGAAGTGTAAATAAGGCTTCACTTAAAAGAAGAAGGTAAATCAGGTCGCCAAACGGGACCAAATTGCGGCGCTAGTGCTGTCAGAGTTTCCACCAGCACGTACTGCAATTTTCTACAGATAATTGCCTATTGCTAAATTGGAATATTATCTCTTAATATATTTAAACGCTTAAGAGATGAATTCGCTATTCGAGACTATTTTTCTGGCGAAATTAGTTAAAATATTTATAGGCTGCTCAGGCGTAGATTCGTCGATGATGACATCACTTAAGTTTTAGATGCTAATTTCTCGTGAGTCCTCCAGTTACGCTCATTGCTTCCTGGTAGTAACGGCTGCGGAATGTTCCGGCAAGGCTGAAGCCTGTCTGGCTCGCTGATTGGTCGGAAGGGATGGCTGGGAGCCTGTGATGGGCGGAAAGGATGCCTGGAAGCCTGTGATTGGTGGGAAAAGACGCTTGGGAGCCTGTGATTGGTAGGAAGGGAGCAGCCACCGCACGGGGCAATATAGCTTTGTTTTCGCTTCTATAAAACCTTCTTAATTGACACCAACGACCGTGTTCTAAACAAGTTAACACTTAAGAGCTCAGCTTCATTTGCCTTACCGTGCCAATCGGCGACGCCTAAAATCATGAACAAATTTAAGCATTCCGGACCACTGTGCCGTGTTACAAGAGAAGAAAGGCAAGGGGCATACAGTACGTCAAGTAAGATGGGAGCCCATTTACAAATTGCCTATAGATTGGAATACATAAGTACCACCAGGTGTAAGTCTGTTAAACTACTTGGTACACATAAATAAATGCCATATGTAAGCAATGTGTTAAAGGAATGTAGTTAGACCAGGTTTCCCTATTATAGGTATATATATATATACATGAGCTAATCCTATTCATACACTAATGCGGATTACAAAACTAGATATAATAACTAGTCTAGTTCATTCATAAAATCGAAAGCATGGACGCATTGCGTTCATTGCATGCTACACAATTTTTCCGTTCAGGTACAAATTTTATAAATGCAACAAGTAAAACGGCAGTTAAACTAAAAAGAGAGGTAAAATTTTCGGAGAATCATGCGCATCATAGCCGTAAAAAATGGACGACACATAGTAGAAACGGTCACAAGTAAAAACTGCAGTTAAAAAGACGTAAAATTTTGCGCAACGTCACGCTTAACACAGGACTGAACTGACGTCATGAGGCTGGAATGTCACAATTACGCTTTACTCAGAATTGGACGCACATTGCAGCGGAGTAGTAAATCATTACTAAGCTGTTCTAAGAGAGGAAAAGGAAAGGACATGTAGTATGTCGGTAGTCAAGTGGAGCCCATGAACGAGGGCGTTCCCATACAGGATCAACATGCATGGAAACGGCAAAGCGAGAAAGAAAAGTAAGAACAGACAAAAATAAGATCAGAAGGAGTATGAAATCGGAAGGAAGCAAAGTGGGTATGAAAGACGGACGTGCCGAATGCCTAGCTAATGGCTAAAGTAACCTATAAGGACCCCTGGGGGAGCTTCTCCTCGTAACAAAGGAATTGCGAACTTAACGTTATGGCCCCCCTGAGGGGAGCATATTACAGAGGGGTTCGAAACATCTAATGGCCAATTATGAGAACGCACTTGACGAAACTTTCGCGAGGAATGTAAAGGACATCACCGACAATGCTATTATTACAATGAAAAGTTGCAGCCTGCATCACACTACGATCGATCCATTAGTGACGAGTTGGTCAAGAAAATGAAAAACTTGCAGCGACAGCGTCGCTATTCATGGGAATGCACTAGTAGATGCGGCATAACGCAAACGTGATTTTTAAAAATACGGTAAGCAGAAAAAAAGGACATGCAGCACGTCGCAAGAAACATGGAACCTATGTACGAAGGTGCTTCCATCAGCGCCCATGGATGGGAACAAGTCGGGAAAGAAGAGGGAAAATAAAATTAAGAGTCAGTAGGAGTATGAACGTGAAAAGAAGAAAAATGGGGAGCGAAAAGATATAGTTCGGACGGCCTAGCCATGACTAAAGTAACCTAAAGTGTCCTCCTGGAGGCGCGCCTCCCCGTAATATAATATGGGCGATACATAACGGCAAATATTAGCTACCTACGGTTTCTGTAAAATTAATATTAGAGGCAAGTACTACTAAGTAACAGTTGACACTGAAAGCACTAAGTACTAATTTAGTACTACGATTATTTTATTATCGAGCTTGGCTATGCGACGATGGCAATGGAAGAGAGGAAAACGGAAGGGACGTGTTAGCAAAAATAAATAAATGAATAAATAAATGTGAGTGTGTTTACGTGCGGGATCAAGGCGTAAGGGGCCGGCAATTAGGGAAAGAAGAGGAGGAGCAAAATGAGGTATCATCAGTGGTAGTATGCTAATGGAAGGAAGTACGAAGGATACAATCAACGGTTACACTGCAAGCAGTTAATGGAAATGCAAAAAAGACACGAGTACTAACAAACTCAAAAGTGCTAATACTCCAATGAATACTGACATGAATTTCGATGGAAGATCTGGAACATAAATTCCCTTTTCACTATGAATTTTACTCTGCACTAACGCAGTGACTCCAAGGCAACAGCAGACTAAGCATTGACGTTCCTCTGGTGATGGGTCTTTTTGGTTTGTCCACTGCTCCTAGTAATACTTTATTTTAACCCTATCCAACAGAGTTTGCTCCATTTCGAGCAACATAAGAACGTTCCAACAAAAGAAATGAAAAGAAAATGATTTATTTTTGCACTGGACCAATTACTAGGCAACATCAGGAAGTTCGATGCAGCTCAGGTTTAATAATTAGCTAATTATCTCGTTTCTTCGGGATCAAATAATTACTGAAAACAATGAAGTTACATTTGGCATGAATCTCACTAAAGTTCGGATTTCCCTAGAGTGAAATTAACCCATTTTGATTAGGGTTAACGAAAGAAATGGGTAATTTCTGCAATAAGCTTAGCTAATTTAGGCTGGCAAAGACAGTATAGGGAGAAGGAAGTAGTATATTGAGCCAGGGAGGGGGGAGGGGAGAGGCATGAATAGCACAATTAGCGCTAAGCTGCTAAAGGACGCAGCAGAAATGGGGGGCAGCTGTGACAGGATAAACATTAGCTACTAGCTTATGCATTCAAGTGAAATTGGAAAGGGAGCCCAAGAAAAGAGTAGCTACCTATAACCTAGTGCTGGCAAGGTGGAATGATGAGGGGGAGCAACAGCTACCAAAGGAACAACATTATTACCACATGCATTCGATGATAAAACAAGGCCCAACGATGACTTGAAGAAGTCATAAGACTTAGCCTCATAAAATGAAAATTTATCAATGGTAAAAAACACAAAAAAGCTTAACTGTGGACTTAAAACACTAGAAAGATCAACACCGAAAGCTTGGAGGTTAGCTACTTCAACGGAAACTTTAGTACTTCGGCCCGTAGACGAATGAAAGACACCATAACAAGTCCATTAGTTTTTGAAGGACGAAAATGTTGCACTGTGGGTCATAGCAGGCAGAATGAGAAGCAGAAGTCCATAATATTTCGGTGGTAAAACCGGTTGACTTATGGGTCAGATATTAATCTCACGACCCTATACAACGATTAGACATTGGTTCAGATAACAACTAATGGCTTCAAACCCCACGAAAGCAAAACTATTTCAGTAGTACCGCTGGACAAAGGTCCACATAGGGAGCTGAAGATACAGTATCACAATAACTAAGGTACGAAAGCGTACTACTTAGCAGGGAGCGATGGCTTTACGAAAGTTCTATTCAAGTCTCCCAAATTTAAATTAGAGTGAGAAATGCTTTTCTCTTTGATGGAGCCGTTCGTAACGTGAAGTGAGTCCTTGCTTTCTGGTGGGGTGAGCCTGCAAATATAACAATAATGTTAATGATTAAGGTGTACTGGTACAGTTAAGTGGCTGACCTGAGACGTGAGTAATATATGTATTCACCTGTTCTAGCTGAGCTGAATGTTTCTCAACTAATTCATAACCAATTTAACCTAACCAAAACAAAGGTTACATACCTATGATACTGGGATCAATTATTAGGCAACATCGTGAAGTTCGATGCAGCTGAGGTTTAATAATTAGCTAATAATTTCGTTGTACGAAAATTGTTACTAGCTTAAAAGAATACTGTCTCATGTTTCCAAATGTTCTCACATGACATTTTTCAAAATCTCCGTTCTTCCTCATCGTTTCCTGAATTCCTACCGTTGCTGGGCTGGTATTAAGGTTATGCTGGCTTGTTTACCTAAGGTGAAGCATAGAAAACAATATATAAAACACACACAACAATTAACGAAGACCGTGACTAGCAGAATTTATTTGTGCTCATCAGGATAAGCACTGTCAATAAATTAATATAAAATAGTGTTCTGCGACAGGTCGGTCTTGTAACAGATACTGGCAAACAAGTACACTGGATAACTGTAATGGATTGCACAAAATTACGCAGTAGAATTTTAACTTGTGTGGACATACTCGGGTGTCAAGGGTAGACTTTTTTGGACTGCACCCGGCGTAATATAAGATGTGCAGTGAGCATTGCTCGTAGTCAAATTGAGAGGGAGTTATTACGATTGTGTGGAAGAACAAGTAGTAATATCAGAGGAGAAGGTTGCAGTTTCAAGAAGCGCAAAAAAAAGGGATTAGACAAGAAAATTGTAGAATCGTTGTAGCTACAATCAGTAACTTCAAACAATCTATCGAATACAATCACTTCGTAGCCACTTTTTTCTTACATAACAACTTAGTTAATTCGTGGCAACTTGTTTCTTATCAACAGTTTGTTAGTTCGCGGTAGATAGCCAACAGTTTTGCATTCATATCACACTGGACTGTTTTACCTATGAGATCAAAATATATACTGGAGTTTTAACTTTACTGTCAGCTACTGCACAAACTCATTGAACTTGCAATGGAACTGGACACGGAAATATTCTTCAAGTAAATTCTTTTTGAGTGACTTTTCTTAGCCCTTCAATCCTTTGACATTATTACATATTGCAGTAGGTATCTATTTCTATCTCTTCAGACCATACAGTATAAGTGAAAGTAACTATAATAAGTTCAATCTAAGACTTACCTTGATCTTTTGGCCAAAGGCGGGGACGCATCTGATGAGGAGTCAGCCAAGTCCTGCGAGAGGAAAGTATATACAGTACAGAGGAGCTAGCTACGCTCAAAACCTTTGGCTTCTTTAATTCAGGCAAGAAGCAGCTGCTAGTGATGCATTTAAATGGTAAACGGGCAACACGCATCACCCTAGTTAAGTATACATGAGGTATGGACAGGAGGCACAACCATAAGTAGCTATATATACTATTAGTCTATTGACTAAAAACAAGTATAGTACGGTATCCGTTTGTGCCCACAGCACTGGAAACAACATAGGTACATAATTATGCTCACTGATCTCCTGCCGTCTTGCTTACAGTGCTTAGCGGGAGTAGTTATAGGTACCTATACTCACCGTTCTCTCGTTCTAGCTCGTACAGCTCGACGAGAGCAGAGTCACGTGCATACTCACCGATCTTCATACACTCTAGCTCACAGTGCTCGACAAGAGTAAAATCACGTGTAGTCTAGGATCTCGGAGTGCTCGACAGGAGGCAAAGGCAAACAACTACTCACCAGTTTGGACACAAGTACGGTGTCGTTGTCACTCACGGCACTGCACTCGTTGCTTGGCACCTGATTGCAGCACTTCATGGCACTGCAGCTACAGTTGGAAGAGCAGACGCGGTTCGCCTTGCGACACTTGCACTTCTTACTCGAGCAGTTCGTTGAACATCCACACTTCAGTGCTGAAGCAAGAGGAGTTGTTTGTCTCAATATTACGGACGATGTCAAATTAAGAGAGGCAATATAATTACTTAACTGCTACGTAAAGAGGAGTGGTGAGAAATCTGAAGCGGTGCAGGAGCTAGTGTTATTCTCGGCTTCAACAACCGCGACCAAAAAAATACACAAAAATAAATAAAATGCAGTAAATTCAGCGGTGGAATAAAATGAGTGACCGTCATATAAGTCACAAGAAAATGAAAATTTCTGAAGCCTGCATGGTATCCACTCCACACCAGACAGAAAGTCCTGTCCTTTGATATACATATATATATTTACAGTTATTACTATGCAAGTCTTAGTTCAAACGCCGTAGCAACTGGCACGTTTTGCTGTGTAAGCAGCGATGCGCAGAGAAAGAATAAGAAAACTGTAACGACGTTAGGATTCTGATTAAATCAACAATCAGATATTAGCGATAGTGTAGCCCTGTATAATAAGAGTAGAAAATAATGGGCCGTCGTAACTGACGTTAGTATCATCACCCCAGAATAAGCCAAGTCTACCGCTGGTAAGTTAAGAGTAGGGAAATGCAGTTCTCGCGTTTCTCAGAAAGAGGGACACTCACCAAGAAAGAAAACAACAGCTTTGAGTAATTGGGGTATACTGTGCAGCCTACTGGCCCCCAGTAGGCCTTTTTCCTTTCAAGTTCAAACATGCCTCACAAGATTTTATAAACTGTTTCTATACCCATTTCAAAAATGAAGGCTATTATTGCTACCAGTTTTTATATTTGTTTCAGTGCAACGATCACGTGACTGCCTCGGACACAGATACCTAGAGTGTGACTTCACAGCCCAATGCAAAGAGCGATTAGCTGTCACGTCATACTACCAAGGCGGTCATGTGACCGGTATACGGTACTTTAACAACTCTTATACACTATAGGTAATCGTTGGCTACCGCAACCAACTACCTAGCCGTAAACAAAGACTTGTAGTAAGTTAGCACAGACGTCAGCTTAGGTGTCAGGGGTGCAGACCACTATGTAGGCGACCTCAAAGTATATACCTATGTGCTAGATTAGGGTTGGTTACAACCGGCTAGGTTGGTTATATGCTCGCGTTAAGCTAATATATATACATAGACTACAGTGTATTTTTTCACAGCTCAAAATCAAATAATTTGTTTTTCTCCATATTGTAGTTAGTATTTGCAACAAAATAGAAAACAGAGAATCCAGCTCTTTAGTTTTGTCAAAAATGTCTTAAGGAATCCAAAACTGTCTTTTTTTTCTAGCATGAAAACTAATTGTGTAGGTACTATTCGTTTGAAATTTCCAAAATATACATAACTAGAGCACTCAGAAAGTGCAAATCTCCACGGTAACGAAAAATTCAATTTGACTTTAAAACCATAATTTTCTTTGTATTAACTCCAAAATCTAATCATTTATACCATTTGATGGTATCAACAGTTTATGCAATTTTCGTGAAGATCCATTCATAACTTTTTGAGTTATGCTGCTAACAAACATTATGACAAACTTGAGTCAAACATACAAACCGATCTGCACCAAAATTTAATCCTTTATGTCTTAACATTACAAACAATTCCTCTAAATTTCATAAAAATCCATTCATAATTTGAGTTATTGTGCTAACAAGCATATTAGAGACAGTGACTTATGAACGAACAAACAGATCACTCCAAAAATTTGGATATTTACTCTTCGTAATACCGTATACCTAATAACTAATGTAAATTTCATCAAAATTCGTACATAACTTTCTGAGTTATCTAGGTGACAGACAAATCTGATGAAAACATAGGTAGGCCTAACCTCCTTGGCGGAGTTAAACATTTATATACTGTATATTTCCCATTATCTCAAAAACTAAGGCCTAAATCAAGAAAGTTGTTGGAGCAAAATGAGCTTTGTTTTTAAAATTACATATTAAGAGCAAGTTTCGGAACTATCTGTCCCCAATTAATAATTTTCCCTAACTTTCAAGGTATGATCTGACAAACAATAAGATAAACACATAGTCGTATATGCAAACGGAAGAACCGATCATCATCAAAATTTGGTCATTTGTGCAGTTCAACAATTTTACCAATTACTACCATTGCAAACTTCGTGAAGATTTGTTCATAACATTTTATTACTTTACATAAAAACGTGTAATGAGACAAACGGTACTGCATAGCACAAAAATTTGATCAGTTGCACTTCGCTATATTACATATAATTCCTGGAAATTTCAAGAAGATCCGCTCATAACTGATTGAGTTATATAACCAAGAAAAAATAAGCAGACCAAAAACAACCAATGGTTGAACGGATCTTCACCAAGAGTTGATCATCTCTTCCTCCAAACAATCCCTATAAATTTCATAACGATCCGTCCATCAGTTTTCAAGCTATCATGGTAATGAACAGACTCTGACAAAAGCATAACCTCCTCGAGGCAGCTAAAAATGAACACTCACATCCATCACTAGTGCGCTTCCCTCCAAAAGTGGGTGCCGGGTCATTGGGGAGATTTTCCTTATTCTGGTCTTGGGACTGCCAATTTTCAACCTTTGCTCGTTTCTGAAATGTAAGCAGCAATAAGATAAAAATTGATAGTGACGTTTTCCCTGGCTTAAATCAGTAATCCCGTTTTCAGTTTTCACCGAATGTTCCTTTCTTAGTCATTAACGACTACCACACACTTGTACAAAAGTTAATATCAAAACTGAAGAATCGTTTGAAAACGAAGCTTGTTTCCCTAAATATTGCAAGGAAAGAGATTATTCTATAAGAGGCGATTGAGATCAGATAATTCTGTTAAATTTAGGCCCGAGTATAGCAGCATTGCAACAGTAAGGCCATTACCTTAATGGCTCTTATACGGGCAAACAGCGGAGTCTTCTTCCAGTCTGGATCCGCGATATCATCGTCAATATCTTCTTCTTCTTCTGCGGTGTCATTCAAGTCGATTTCCTCGAGGAAGTGGGGCGCCGGCTGCTGCAACACAAGCGAGTTAGCGAGATACATAAACTCCAACTCTAGGCCGAAATTGTTTCGTACCTAGGGTCTTGGCTGCAGACTGGCCGGGGCTGAAATATTATTACTATTATTTTATCAGTATTTTCCCGCTATTTCTGAAACTTAGACAATCAACAGCGATCTAAGATGATTTACTCGGCTTACAGTCGGCACCACAACGTTGTGCTCAGGCGGCAAGACATGAAGGACGAAAAGAGAAGAAGACAGAAGAAAAAAGCGCCCGAGCGGACGGTCCCTTCTGTGGCCTTCCGCACGGGCGAGGTAAGAGCCCCGCAGCAAAAGTCGGTCACCTCGATCGCGAGACAGAAAGGAAATATAGAGAACCTACCAAGTCTACAAAAACTTACCTTCTCAGCAGGAACTGCGGCCAGATGCTACATCCCCTGCGGAGAAGGCACTCGGGACCCTTGGGTGAGTGATGCCCAAACGGGGCTGAAATCTTGTCCAGCCGAAATCACTGAAATATTTATTGGGAGTCGTGCCCGGGATGCCACAAATGGCAGGGGCTGGGGTTTCTGGAAGTCTATAGCTGACACCAACGAGAACTGCGGTAACAGTTCGCCGGCGTCAAAGTCAACAAATGCGAATATGATTTAGTTAGGGCCAGGTTGACTCATTATTATTAGCTATATTCCGAACAAGACTACATTTCCACAACAAAGGTGATACTGCAGAGGAATAAAGAAGGGACACACAGTATGATAATAGAAACGAGGAATCCATGCACAAAGGTGTTCCCACACACGGTCTACGAGCATGGGAACAGCAAGTCGGGGGGAGAAGAGGAAGAACTATCAGTGGGAGTATGAGATTGAAAGGAAGCAAAGTGGGCACGATAGACAGACAGGACTAGCTAATGGCTAAGGTAACCTACTCGGTGTCCCTGGGTGCGCTGCTCCCCACAACATAGGACGGGCAAACCTAAACTAACCTAATCCTATGGCTAATCTTATATCTCTTAAGAGGACCAAGCATCGCACTCAATGTTACTGATCTTTACAGTATTATTTTGAAACACGTCTAGGATAGCTACTTCAAAAAGATAACAGGAACACGTTTTATTTCTTATTGCCATACAGCCCCTAACCTATAAGTTTGGACATATTTACCTATTTATTTATTTCAATGTCTAATGATGAGAGTTGCCAGGTATGTAATTGACTATAATTGATCATAGAGCTGGCACAGTAGCATTCCAACCGCGTCATATACAGTACCGTTCCAAACTGAATGATAAATTTTCAAAACGGCATAACTTTTTTTCTAACCATGCCAGGTACTTCTTCTTCTGCACACTATTAGCCAGTAAGATGTTGATTATTGTGTTAAAATTTGAGACATGTATGAAGGATAATAAAAAGTTATGAACGAAAAGCGTTTCTCTTGAAATTTATAACGTCCAAAACTAAGGGACAAACAAGAAAAAAATGCATTGAACTTAATATTTTCCTAGATATATTTAGCAAAATTATACTGAACAATCAATATTTGGTAAATAGTCCCTTACTTTCGATTACAGCTGCACATAGTCGACTACATGACCGAATAAGACTGACAATCTTCAACACTAATTTTCACCAATTCCTCTGGAAATTTCATCCAAGGATCTTCCATATTGATAGGGTTTCTTGCCATAACTTTCACCTCTAGTGTTTTCCAAAGATTCTCGATCGGATTTAGGTCAGGACTTTGTGCTGGCCAATCCATAACTTCGAGATCTTGCCGCTCAAGGTAACTCATGACTGTCTTTGCCTTGTGGCAGGGGGCATTGTCTTGCATGAAGATAGGGCTGTGGACACCTGAGCTTACAATATTAGGCACGACAATATCTTCCAACAGATTTTTATACACCTGAGCATTCACACGGGTTTGCAAATGAATGAGAGGCGATGTCCCTTGACTAGAGAACATACCGAAAACCATCACGCTCCTGCCGTCAAACTTCACAGTCTTCTTAGTACACTTTACACTTAATTTCTCACCTTCACGTGTTCTAATAAAGTTGTTACCGTACTTACCAAACAAATTGAACTTGCTTTCATCACTGAAAAACACTCTAGCCCACATTTTCATGGGACCAGTTAACATGCTTGTTTGCAAACTCTAAACCCTTCTTTTGTTCTTGGCACTCACAAGCGGTTTCTTGAAGGCGCCGAGAAACTGTCTGGCGTGAGACGTTCATACATGTTGTGTCATTCATTTCGCAACTTATCGCAGCTGAGGACTTGAAACGATCCTTCAATGACGTACGCTGGATGACTATGTCCTGTTTAACTGACGTTTTACGAGGCCTGCCGGATTTTTAGGGGCACCAATGCAGCCGGTTTCATCGTACGACTTCACAATTCTCCCACAACACTTTTCGAACGGTTTACCTTCTCAGAAATTTCTCTGATAGTGAAATTTTTGTGCAAATTGATATGTTGTCGCAGCATATATGTAATCAGCTTACTGATGTGGTGCCATCACGTAACGAACAGTAATATTTACAAATGGCAGTGTCAAACTGTCTGCGATGTAAATAAAGAAATACGGACTGAATAAGAAATTAACTAAATTTTTTCTTAGTTTTGGACGTTATAAATTTAAAGAGGAAAGCTTTTCGCTCATAACTTTTTTATTATCCCTCATACATGCCTCAAATTTTAACACAGGAATCAACATCTTACAGGCTAATAGTGTGCACAAGAAGTAGTCTACCTGGCATGGTTAGAAAAAAAAAATGCCGTTTTGAAACTTTATCCCTTGGTTTTGGACGGCACTGAATAAAGTATTTTAATAACTGCACATCGAGTTTCAAAATGATCGAAGGGTCACAATTTTTTTCAGATGAAGCGACTTTCGACGCGTCATAAGAAAACTTATGGTAGCTAATTATAAGTGAAACGTGAACATAACCCCCACATTGAATCAACGCGCCTGAGCACAGCAAACGATCTGAATGAATTACTAAAAACTTAGAAAAAAAAATCGAAACAGTACCCTCAACTAATTAGGGAGATAAGTAAAAAAAAAACGTAAGGGATATGAAAAACGTTAACAAACCTCGACTTTCTTCACGGGAAGCTTGGGCTTGGGCAACGTACTCTGACGCGATTTCTCCCGAGGCGGCGAGGTGACTACAACCTGTATTTTATCGCCCTGCGAACACAGAAAATGCACATTTTTTTAAGCTCTAATAACTATTAACAACAGATGACGAATGAAAAGCACTTGGTATCTCGTGAAGAAATTATACAATTAGCTAATTGCTCAGCTGGGCGGCCCAGCAAAAACAGCGAATATTCTTTTTCTTTTCAACTCGACAGGCTCCAGTGCCTGTTGACTAACAGACGACACAATCAATAAGGCTAGAAAAGTTTTGCACAAATGACGTAGAGTGAAGGCACACAGCTCTCCGTCTCCGTACCGCACTGTTCGTGGAGCCTTCTCAAAGTACGGGTAGTCTTGGTATACCACCTTATTGATAAATATGAACTATTTCCCCTACAGTGTAGATGTGAACTAATTTTGTTTAAACCTTCCTGCTCGCAGTTTAAGCCTCCCAGGTCACGGTTTAAGCCTCCCAGGTCACAGGTTTAGCCTCCCAGGTCACAGTTTAAGCCTCCCAGGTCACAGTTTAAGCCTCCCAGGTCACAGTTTAAGCCTCCCAGGTCACAGGTTAAGCCTCCCAGGTCACAGTTTAAGCCTCCCAGGTCACAGGTTAAGCCTCCCAGGTCACAGGTTAAGCCTCCCAGGTCACAGGTAAAGCCTCCCAGGTCACAGTTTAAGCCTCCCTGCTAACAGGATAGGCCTAAGCCTCCCCTGCTCACAGTTTAAGCCTTCCTGCTCACAGTTTAGGCCTTCCTGCTCACAGTTGAAGCCTCCCTGCTCACAGGCTGTGTTATTGTACTACAAGGGTTCTTTGTCCCATTTTCATTCCTACAAAAAAAAAAAAACCTTTGCAGTGGGGCAGCAAGGCCTAGGTAAAATAGGTAAAGCATTTCTAAAACGTTAGAACGCTGCTTGGAAGAAGTGTACAGCTATATATAAACTTCCCGGCTGACTTGCGTACCTGGAGATTCATCAACACTGCCGAACACACATCACGGTAATAAACTACAAAACATGGATCGGGGGAAAACGCCAACTGAACTAAAAAAAAAAAAAAACTCGTACCGACAGTCATCGATGAGCTACGACGCACGGCAGACTCTCCATACTCTTGCCGATGTGTAAAATTTAACTGGAAAGTAGTGGGCCACTAGGAAATTTAGAAGATGTGCAGCATATAATCCATCACCGAAGACTGAAATTAACCAACTGACGCATAATGCACAGTTCTCGAAAAGAAAAACATGCAGTACTAGTTATGGAATTAACTAACTGACTCATCGTGCACAGCATTCAGTAAGAAAAAAAAAAATGCATTATATACTATTTTATCAAGTTTTCTTCGATGGAAGTTAAGTGCAAATAATAGCATCATTCAGAGTATTCTCAGTAACAAAAACATGTGTTATTGTTATTATAGTTAACTTTAGGTTTTTCCAGCAAAAAAAAAAAATAAATAAATAAATACCGGTACTATTATAATGGAGGGAGTGGAGGAGGCTACAAGTGAAGTGAGTGCCATGCTGTCTTTCAATGGATAGCTACACGAATTAAAGATATCAGTAGCCTACTATATAATAATTCACGTCGTGTTTTTATTTATATATTTATATCTTTCCTGTCACGCTCTATGGGAATAACATAGGAGAAAATTCAGATTTCAAAATGTAAAAAAAAAGTAGGGTACCTTGTAATCTTTTTCTTCGGCGAAAAAAAAAAGTTGGGTACCTTGCAATCTTTTCTTCAGTATTAGATGGGGGAAAAATAGAACTAATAGGATTCAGTTTTCAAAAGGCGAAAAAAAAGTTGGGTACCTTGGAATCTTTTTCTTCAGTATTAGATCGGGGAAAAATGAGGAAGCCCAAAAGACGGCGGGGGTTTTGGTGAAGCATTAGTTTTTTGCCGTCATTTATAATGACGGCATGGGCCAGTAGTACATTTCATAATTCATCTAATAGGCTAGTCCTTACAGATTCACAAAACAAACAACGTCGAGTCCGTCTTAGATTGGCTCGGTACGTCATGTTGCACAATTTTTACATCGAAAACAAACTTAGACGGATATGAAATAAAAAAGAAAACAACTGGGGTGCTTCGCAAAGAATAAAAAACTCACCTTTCTCAGCTTCTCAACCTGGTCCTGAAGCTCCTCACACTCCTCAATCTTGGCGAGAAGTTGCTCGTGCAGATTGGAGAATTTCTTGATTTCTTTTTCTTGGTAAGAAAGTCGTTCTTTTAGTTTGTTGTACTCAACCACAGGCACGGCATTCTCGGACGTGCCGGACGCTGCTTCAGAATCAGGGGCTTTCTGTAAGCAAGTCACCAATATTCGTTTTACCAATGCAACATTAGGATCCAGCCAGTGTCTGACTGCTACTCATTAGGGCCCAAACTCCTGTGACTCTTCGAAAAAATGTGTTTGGCAAACAACGTGTAGGTATCTTTTATTACAAAGCGTGTTTAGTTAGATGGGTGCATTTCATTATGCCTAGTAAGTTTGGGTAGACAAGAGAATTTATAATTTCAAAGCGTGTTATTATAATATTGAAGATCCTGCCACCATATTAGATATGAAGACTATATAACAGCAATCCAATTATAATTAAAAGTTCAGAAGTTGAGTCGAACTCTCAAAAGCGTGTTTAGATAGACGAGGTGCATTTCAATGGACCAAGTGAGTTTGGGTTGATGATGAGATGCGTTTGGGACGACACTGTACTTTGGCGTGGAAACGATGCATTTATTTGGACGTGGATCGTTTGGATGGTTGTAGACGGTGCATTAATTTATACTAGTACACTACTGTACACCAGTAAGGCATGGTATCTTATTTTTAGATTATTAAGCAACTGCTAGGAAAATACATCAATGGACCAGGAATTCTTCGATAGAACGTTTTACTTCTAGGGAATTGTTTTATTTAGATATCTCGGGACTGAACACTACATATGTATGCTAACCATTTTGAATGACACTGTAGGCTGAGCTATGGGTTAATTGCGCCTAAAAACTAACCTCATCAGTCTGCGACGAGTGCTTCAGTAGGTACAGGACTTTGTTCTCATGTGCCCTTTCCAGCTTCATCATCTCCCGCTGGTGGGCCGCTTTGATATCTTCCAGTAAAGACTCGGTCTCTTCCGAGGAGGCCAACAGGTCCTTGTGTTGGCTCTGTCAAGTAGTATAGCTACCCATTACAGGAGTCCTTAAGATTAGGTGCTATTATTTTGTTCCACAGAGACGCTTCCCTGTTCACAAAAATACACGGTGGCCCAAACAGAAAATGAAGGGATTTTTGACAAAAAGAGAGAAAGAATAAGGAATTTTGCACACACTAAATAAAAAAAAGTACGAGTTCAAAAGGAAACAAAAGATTATAAGGACATGGAGACGATGTATCAGCTGACCGCCTTTTCAACATAGAGGAGTCTTAATTGGTCCCTGTGTGGACGCGACATAAGAAGGTGCAGGAGCCATAGAAACTCAGAGTTCTCTCAAACAAAAAAGGATTTCACAGACTTCAGGAGGAGCAATCGTACCCACTCTACGCACATTACTTGGAATGGATGCTCAAGGAACAAAATTGTTGGACACAACATTTTTACACGGCACACATAATGCATGGGTATAAAAAAAGTCTGATAACCACTGATTTAAAATAACCCACTCCATTAGGCCAGGATTACACCAGCGCAGCAAACACTGCAATGCGATTTTTCCAGGTCACACTTTGATTGTGACCGATAACAGTAGCTACCGTACACGATGTATACATCGCGGGATCCGGGATGCGTTGGTGGGGAGAGTCGACTGCTGAACCCGACGTTGCGCTTTCATGCTACAGCTTCTTGCGTCGCATATCGCTTATTGCACTGGTCTTGCGGAGTTTTACATAACTACATATTCAACAGGCATCATGGTAACATTACACAGGTTACTTGGAATGATCAAGCAGACAATCACTGCAGGGATATAACATTGTGATACGGAAACCACCAGGCTGTTATCATCTACTCCACTATGCTGGGGCCTAAGTATGCATTCGCATTAACATCTTGATGCAGGAATGCGAAACTCGGGACGACATTTACGCTACTGTATCCATGCTACCGATCCTAAAAATGGGCATTTCGAAACGACATAGGGGCTGCATATCCTAGTCACCAGTTGGGCATACAAGTACATAATATGTGGCCACATCATTAGGATGTTCCGGTGAGCCAGGAAAGGTAACGTTACCTGTAGTTCTTTGAGTTCCTGCTCCACGGCGGCCATCTCGGCCTTGTTTTGCGCAGCGCGGCTGAACAGCATCGATGCCGCCATCTTGGCTTCGCCCATGGTCTGGAGGTTCTCAAAGCACTTGCGTTCTGTGGACCAAAGCCAATCACAAGGTGTCTGTTAAAGATTGTCCATTTCCTAGTGTAACACTTTTTAGCATCCCGAGAGAGAAAATTTTAGCACCTTTTTTTATTCCAATTTATGAGATGAGAACACGATACAAGGCATTTTAAAGCCAAATGCATGTATGCTAAGTATTTACCCGGTAGCTACTAAGTACTATCATCCCAAGTATGTAGCTAGCTATAATTCGATACATAGCTAGATACTGATTGCGTTAGAGCAATTATTCAGAATGAACGACTGCAGAAATGACTTATTATAATGGGTTGGGTTACTAGCGCCGCAGGCATCACGCCCGCCTCGCGCCGAAAACACAAGATCGAGATATTCTCCGTTTTTACATTCAGTCACTGGCCCAGCATAGTACTGGGGAGTAGTAGTATAAGAAGATGCATAGTACTGAGGACAAATACTTCCTCAGCAATCATAAATCCAAGATCTCTCTAGGGTCATAGGCTTCAGCAGAAATGACTGCACGTGACACAAGCAAAATGCATTTTTTTAAGCACTTCTCACTTGATTTTAGCACCTTCTCTACACCCTTGAATCAGTGCAATCAAACCGGGTTATGAAAAACGTTTATGACACTAGCAAACTTATGAACAAACGATTATGGCATTGTCACACCAATAGAAAAAGTCTTTGGCATGATGAAACTCATACAAAATATTTTCTGTATAAATAAACTCATAACTGCGTGCAACAGTTACAAAAATTAAATACCGTATGAATTTTTGTGTAGCTATGTTATCGTAGGTAGGTAATGCAAATTACACAGTCAGTCACAAACGGAGAATTCATACAGTTACCATATTAACTGTTAAACAGTAATAGATGGTGTTTAGCAGAAATGAAAACAGTAACATACAACAGTGTGGAGAGACAATAGGCCACTTTTACGTCGTCTACTGACATTTTATGTAGTAAGGAGTAACTAGCCTAAAGTGAAAGTTTTATGGCCGTGAAGGAAACAAAGATGTTGCAGAACTTGTTACCTGCAAACGGAGACACCAATCCAATCAACGTTTAAAGAATTTCATTGTTTTAATATACCAAAAATTAGGACCATTATAAAATCAACGTGTGATGACATTAGGAACAATGGATTAAGTAACAGAAAACAGGACGATCACGCTAGGAAAATGACCAGCCTCCCCTCAAAAAAAAAAAAAAAAAAAAAAAAAAAAAAAAAAAAAAAAAAAA
>LQNS02020119.1:5160617-5175448 GCA_001587735.2 Parhyale hawaiensis | reverse complement strand
TTGTTTATAATTCTTTTGTCTTAAGTGGTTCCGCCACATAATTTCTTCGAAAAGATGTGTGGGAAACTCTCAGATTCAATCCTTCAAGCGACTGAAAATGACTGTTGACTTTTTCAAATTCCTTGACTTCGTACGAACGTTTAGGGGTGGATGACCCAACTTACAAAAACGGCGGAATTTACGGCGGAATTCGCGGCGGAATTTTTCGACGCTCAAGTCTACGGACAAACGAAACCCAATTTAGCCATTTTTTCCAATAGTGGATTTATNCTTTTCGAATCGTCAACATCTCTCCAACAATGGGGATAATGTACCCAACCTCGAAGGTAAGCATGAGAAATAACCATTGTACTATTTAGCTTTTGTTTATAATTCTTTTGTCTTAAGTGGTTCCGCCACAATAGGTATCTACAACTGGTGTGGATTCCTCCCTGGTATGTCTGTCCTGCACTGGGGGAGTCTGGGCCTGAGGAGTTTCAGAGGTGAGTTTGCAGTGCCTTGTATAGTCGAATGACCCGAGCAGCTTTTGCTCCCGTGTGTTTGCTGTGACCGGATATCATATGGTGGCAAACATATATTATTTAGAGCTACGCAGGTATATCGATTGAAGATATGATGTTGCGTGTCTGCCCATGGCCTGATGCACATCACTCTGCTAATGGAGTTGGAATTGGAGTGTCTTGTATAGTCGAATGACCCGAGCAGCTTTTGCTCCCGTGTGTTTGCTGTGACCGCTGTCACCATGTGGTGCCCAAACATGTATTATTTAGAACTGACCAGCCATCTGTGATGGCAAAAAATGTTTTATGTAGAGCTATGCAGGTATATCGATCCAAAGATATGATGTCGCGGGTCTGCCCAATTTAGCCCTGTTGCACATCACCCTGCTAATGGAATTTGTGTTGAATGTCTGAAGAATGATAAAGCTTTAACTTTGTCTCGGAGTCTAACCAATGTCAGGGCTTTGATTTCAGCCGAATACTACTAAAATAGGACACTCGTCAAAACACAGATTAAGCTCCAATCTATTCTACAACCCCCACCCCCTCTCTCAACCCCTCTATACACCTCTCCATGCCGCATCCCCCAAACTCTCTCTAAAAAGGTCTTAAAACCACTCAGCTCCCTCAGTCATGCCCCTCTACAAGCCTAAAACCACCCTTATCCCCCTATCCTCCCTGTCAAACCACTCACCCACAACCTGATCTTCACACTCTCTTTTCATCACCTGTATCAAAACACCCTTTGCTCACTCATACCTATTACACTCAACTACCACATGTTCCACACCCACATCCACATTCAAATCACATGCCATACATCTTCTACTACCCCACGCATTCCACCTATGTTTTCTATCATTTATCCCCAAGCTTTTAGTCCCAACTTTGGTGGGATACCATATGAAATGTATGAGAATAGCGGTCAGCAGATGATAGAGATATTGACTAAGTTATTCAATGCAATACTAGAGAATGAATCTGTTAAAAAAATAGAATGAATGCAAGGTTACCCTGCGGCAGAAAGGAGGACACGGGAGTAAGAAAAACTGAAGAATTACCGGCCTATTATCTTAGCAGACATTATTGGAAAAATCTTCTTTGCTATCTTGAATGACCGACTGAGCAAGTGTGTTGAGCGAGCGGGAGTGCTGGGTGAGGAACAAAATGGTTTTAAGAGTGATAGAAGAGCAGAAGAGAATATGTATGTTGTGAGTGAAGTCACTAGACGAATGAAGAAAGAGGGTTTACGAATGTACTTGACTTTTCTGGATATTGAGCAAGCGTATGATGGAGTAAATAGAGAACTGTTGTGTTGGGTCCTAGGACATGTGGGATTAAGCACAAAGATAGTGAATATTATCAGGAGTAAGTACGTGTATACGAGGGGAAAATACAAGCTAGGGGACATAGAGACGGACTGGGTAAAAAGCAAGAGGGGTGTGCGCCAGGCATGTGTGCTGTCACCAACTCTGTTTAGCTTACATATATACCGAGGAACTGGCTGCTAGGTTTAGAAAGAGGGGACTGGGAGTGAATGTTGGCGATGACCAGCGACTGTGTTTGCTCTTGCATGCCGATTATGCAGTGCTCCTAAGCAGGTGCGCCGGAACCGAGGGCAAGAGGGGCGACGCCCCCCCCCCCCCTGCCCTTTCAGTAGAGGGCGACAGGGGGCAGCATGTGTCCCTTAGTAGAAAAGCAGCATGTGCCCTTTTACTAAAAGTAAATATGCATTCAATGTCTATTTTCAAGGGATGCAAAGGTGTAGAAACCAAATAATATCAACAATCTGAAAAAGAGCGAGCAGCACAACGCTACATACTTGAAGTATCATTAGGAACTTACTTATTTACATAAACGTATACCTAATTTATTCCAATATTTTTGCGTCTGTAGCTAAACTGATTATATTATCAGTTGTCAAATTAATCCGCGTAAAGCGGAAACTTTGGTATTTTTTCACGATAGCTAGTGATTTGCAACTGCTAAGGAGCAAGCTTGGAAATTGTAGATTTAAAGTTTGTGTTGGTCGCACGAGCGTACAGCGACTAGCGACCCAGTACTTCTTCGAATGCAGAGTCTCGCATGGCGCTTGTCTTAAGTTTTCTTTCATCATGCATGAAGGACAATTACCTTCATGGCTCTGCCGGCGAGACGGGGTCATGGAGGGGAGGGGGGGGAGGAAGCATGTGTTTTTTTCAGAGGTAAAAACACATTTAATCTGCTAGCTACAACTAGTTTCAGTACATACAGTGACGCAAGAAAACACCACACCGGCAAAATTTTCATTCGATTCTAAATTACACTGATTTTTAGGTGTTTAACCGTAATAAACTACATAGCAAACTATTTATAAACATTTCCTCTCGTAATTACTATACCGTTTTATAAAATACCAAAAACTAACCGAATCTTTTCGTCAGTAAAAAAAAATATTTCTAAGGAATAGAAAATCCACATAATTGAAAGAAGTTCTTGGAATAAGTTTTTAATCAATATTATGAAGAAACCATCAACCATGTATAGCTGGTATAATAATTAGTAGTGTAACCCTTCTGTGAATTGACAGCAAGCAATGCCTCTGGCATCTCCCGATTAGCTCTCTACCAAACTCCGGTGAAAGGGTGTTACGTTTTTGTTACTATTATCCTCAAAATGAAAAATATTTTCTTTGCAAACCTGGTTCGCATTTTAATATTATATTCTCCATTGAATCCAAGTCTGGCAAATGGGCTCGCCACTCTAACATATGCAACGTATTAGCTCTGTAGGAATGTCTTCATTGTCTGTTTTGGAGAAGTTTCTAATGCCATATCTCCTGAATTAAGATGAAATTCACTGGAGAATTATCATCATAATGGAAACAAAATTGTAGGTCCAAGCTAATTAAATCGGCTGTTTACACAAACCAGAGGCCTTGTACCATGAACACAGAACCTCCACCATGTAGCATTGAAACGGTACAACTAGGATGAAATTTTCCACCTTTGTTTTGTCAAGCAAAATGCCTGCCTTTACTGCCTAGTTATTGTACTTGCTTTCGTCGCTAAACAGCATTATGCACCAGCAAGTCATCACGATCCTTTGCCATTTGACGAACTCCAAACACTGTTGATTCTTCATCTCTATCATTGGTTAGCGACCTGCGATACAGCATCCCGGCCCAAATTCTTTCAACCCTTTCTTGCTTGTAGAACAAGTAAGATCATAGTAGAGGGGGAGAGCAATTGCCCCCCCCCCCTCTCTGCCTGTCAGTAGGGATGGAGGGGGCGAGAGATGGGCAGAATGGACTTTTATAAAATAAATGCATTTAATTCGCATTTTCGGAAGAGGAAAAGGTCAAGAGCCACAGACGTATGTTACCTTCCAAGTCGGACTTGCTACATAATAATACTCGCAATTTGTCCTGTCTAAGGACACCCCTGTAAACCAACTCAAAAATGTTGTGTTTGCCATGGTATACAAGAGCAAAATTGATGGCGTCAATACCAACGCAGTGGCAAAGGAGTTCATGAGCCTCATCTAAGCCAATGACAAATGAAAGCAATACTTTGAAGGTAGGCAAATGTGATTGTTTTCATACACATGTACGGTAGCGCCTGAAAGAAACGCGGCATGGCAATTGTTTCAGCAAATTTTAAATTACGCTAGATTCAGGTTACTGACCATAAAAAACTATACAGGAATCGATTCATCGTCGTGTTGATTTCCAAGTTTAGCTAGTGCATAATTTTCTAATTTCGCTAATTCGTCAGCAGATTTTTCTTTAAAACGCGATACTGTACAACAAAACGCACAAGGCAACAAAATAGTTCAGACTTTAGAATCCTAATATAATAAAATGCTTGTTGTATTTATTTATAAATTGATTTATTTCAGGTCTACTTTGAAGGAAATGGGCGAAAAATAAGCCAGGTTGCAAATTTTGTAATTCAGTTACGTTTCCGTAGATATCGATGACCTGGTCATTGACCAAGTTGCAGAAGTTGGTGAAAATTGGATCCTTATTTCTTCATCTGGATGCTCTTCTTGCTTAAAACACGTTTTGGAATCGGGACAATATGTATGCAGCTTCTGGAGTCCGATTTTATTACTTTTTTCTCTCAGGTCACGACGCATAAATTCGGCAGATGATCAACGTGGTACTCACGAATTGATGATTTTTCACCGACAGTAGACGATTATTTCTTTAAGCTTACTGCCTTTCTTATTAATTTGACGATGTAGCTTTCCCTTCACGTATTTCATGGGCAGGAGACAACTATTTCTTCTCGCTTACTGTCTTTCTCTGAGTGTGCATAGCAGTATTTCACTTTAGAGGCCGAAATTTGAGCACTTCAGTAAAGCAGATAGCTCAGTATGGAAGGCAGTATTATGGATACGGCGCACCTACTTTGCATATAAGCTGACGGGAGGGGCATTCAAGCTTACTGCAGTGTTTTACTCAAGATTTTACTTTGGAAGACGCACGTTTAATTAAGAAAGAAGATAGGGAACGTTAAAGAAGAACGAGACTTCTACAGTCTCAAGACCGAAGACGTGCTATCAATGGCGAAATGAAGAACCTATGCGGCACAGTGACAAGAAAGACTTGAAACAGAAGGCTCACAGAAGGGAATAAGAGTTGCTAATAAGCGTGAGCGGGAAAATATGAAAACGCGTCGTTATCATCGGTCTATATACCAGCAGATTTAGAGAATTTTACTAGTTTGATTTACATGGGTCACTAACAGCGATGACACTCGCTAGTCAAAAGAACGAGTATCCCAATCTTTTCATCCGAATGCGTTGATATGCTCATTCAAAATATATAAATCTCTCCAAATATAATCGGGATGTGCGAAAGTTAACGAACGGCACTAGGTTAACATTTTTACGGCTTTTTTTTGGTAACATCAAAGCTATGTATACGAGAGTTCAACATACCGTTCGGACGAAAAGATGATGATAAGTTAAGGAGCCGAAATGCCGTGACTTCATGCCAGAGCGTCCACTGACGAACCCTCACTAATTACAGAAATTACTGGCACTGAACCTATTTTGTTTAAACTTTCCAGTCAAACTTTTTACTACTAACTAGACATTTATCGGCTGTTATAGGGTACTTTTCACAATTTACCCTTAGGCATTTGTTTAAACTTACCAGTCAAACTTTTTACTACTAACTAGACATTTATCGGCTGTCATAGGGTACCTTTCACTATTTTCGCATAGGCAACTGATGAATGCCTATGAATTTCCGATTGGGGTCACAGCAACGTGACGGCCGGAGTGAAAAATTGCTCGACCGAGCTATGGCAATTTTTGCTGTAATGCGCTCACGCTATGAGTGTTTTGACTAGATTTTACCTCCGCACTTGCATCAAGACCTTCATGAAATTCGTCGAGTCAACCTTCTCTTATGCTGATGCCACACGCTAGACAAAAGAACGAGTATCATCATCTTTCGCCCGAATGTGTTAAGTGCCCATTTAAATAGCACACACTTGCAAAGAATTTTCAGTTATAAATCCCTCCAGATATAATGATATGTCCGAAAGTTCACTAACGGCACTTGTGGAGTAAACTGCACTGACGGTAAACATTTTTACTTCGTTTCTTGGTAATCTCAAAGCTGTGTTTACAAGAGTTCAACATTACGTTCGGACGAAAAGATGACGATACTCGTTCTTTTGACTAGCGTTGGTCATCGCTATTACGTGAGTGTTATGTGAAAATTATGGGCAAACGTTTGATAATCTAAATGAAAGTGATACAAACTAAACACAGAGCTACTTTATATCTACAAGAAGAGGTTAAAATATTAATAAATTCGGTCTGAAAAATTTGTACTGGAAATCAGATATTACTTCTGCACCATCCTGTTACATAAAAATGTGGTATGTGATGTGCGTATTTTATTACATAGCCATAGCTATACGTTAATGGTTTTGCCCCCCCCCCCTCTTTAAGTTTAATATAACTGCCTCGCCCCCCTCTTTGGCTTAAGTTAGTCCTCTCGCAGGGACGTAGCATATCACTGAGATGTTTTGCCGCTTTTGCGTTGCACAAGAGGAACAAAAGGCCATAGTGTGAACTCACAGCTCAGTTAATACAAATACGGACAATAATCTGTAGAATGTGTTCTTTCAGGTAATCGTCCAAGTGTGTTGCTGTACTTGTTGTTTAAACAGCAGAAAGCTCAACAGTTTTGTTGTAAGTTCTAATTCACTGCAAATTTTGTAAACGCGTCAAAAACTTTAATGATGACGCATGCTTCAGCCAACTAATTTGACAGCAATATTTTTTGTGTATCTTTTGGTAGACACGCAGTAATGTCTACGATGGTGGTACATCGCATTCGGATGATTAGCTGAAAGAACAAGTTCAATAGAATGAAAAAGTGAAAAGGCCGTTTGTGAAATGGACAAAACAGGGCTCAGCCCTGTTTACAATACACTATCTCTAAAATTAGAAATGCTACACTTTCCTGTTTTTAAGGCTGACCTGTTGTTTATTGCATTTTCTTTCTCTGCGTTTTCGATTCACACGGTAGTGTTTTGAAAATGTTCTCTCGGCTAACGTACGACTCAAGGTATATAACCCGCTGCACTCCAAAGTAGGAACACGGGAACGTTTCTCCCCGTACTTCCGACTTTTTTATTTTTCTATGGCTACGACTTCGTCTTGCCGAATTCTGTTCGGCTACCTACTGTCCAGTAAATTTGCCACAATCTAACCCGCCGGTAAAATTTTTCCAAAATGGCAAGCCCCAGTTGCACAGTTTCAAATAAATGCAATTAATTCTGGGTGAATGTAAGTTCCCGACGAGGGATATTTCGAAGTGTTGTTTAGTTGTTTAAAGCTCTATGTAACTAGGATGCAGAGACTATTAAGCTCTTCGCTTCCGGTAGTAATGGTAAAAAAAAACTTGTGTCTTTAGAACATTAAACGTTCCCGTTTTTTGACGCTCGTGTACACACCGGCCGGGCTTATAACACAGAAAGGTAAGCCAGACATGAAATTCTAGAGGATACCGAGTTCTGCTGAAACCCAGACGATTGATTTGTCTGTCTTCTGTCTCAGGTGTTCAGCTGTACCGCGAAATACAAAGCATTGAAAGCATTATCTGATTAACCCTCTTTATGTTTTATCATTTGAATGATATGTATTCTACCAGTTTTGGCGAGAACAAATACAATAGAATGCCGAGAGAAACGGGGAACCCCTGCACGAAGGTGTTCCCACACAGGATCAACGCGCATGGGAAAGAAGAGGAAGAACAGAATAAAGCATGAGCAAGTAGGAGTATGAAATCGGGAAAGAAGCGAAGTGGGCACGAAAGAGAGACGTCCCGAAGGCCTAGCTAATTGTTGAGGTAACCTACTCGGGCCCCTGGGGTTGCCTGGCCCCATAGCATAGGATGGACGAACCTAAACTAACCTAACCCTATGGCCCATCCTATGCCCCCTGAGGGGTTCATTCACCAATAGTGTCAACACACGTTTATAAATAATGTACCGAATATAAACCTTATACTGCATGTGTAGACTGCGACAGCTTCCTAACTCAAGAGCTGGTTTGTATACTGTATCTCAAGTACTGTAGTTTTCTTATCGCCGATAAGGGAGCAACTCTTAGATTAGGCCTACGATAATATTAGCGTACATGTTGGGACCCTGATGACGTGGTATATGGAGCGCACGTATATAGCTTGATAAAAGATGAATCTACAGTCGTGTTTCTTTTATTCTTTACTCTGCGCTGCACCGATTGTATCGTTTACAACAACATAAGAACTGAAACAGAAAAGAAATGATGGAAAATTTACGTACAGTATTTTTTCATACTCACACTAAGCAGGAGACTCGCTTATAAAGGGCGTCCCCAAAAAATCAATCAATCAAATTTATTAGGTACTCACAGGAGTGGTACAATAGTTATGTTAAACATAGCTTATCACTAGATTTAAATTAAATACAGAGAGCGCTTGATAGCCTTAGTACACGTTACACCGGCTCATTGTTTGGCCTCTGTTTGGTAAGAGTAGGCGCTGCCATCGGCTATACATATATGACAGTCTGTAGCAAGGGCCATCGCACACCACGTTTATCAGCGAATTAGCTGATTTTTTTATCCTGGATTGGAGACTGTAAGCACATTTCCTTGTTCTGACCTTCAGACAGTCAGTATACTTATGAGCAAATATCACACTAGCACTATACGACCTTTACGACCTATACGAATGTACGACCTAGGTACATTCATAAGCCGGCGAAATATGTCATTATAAGCCACACGTAGGCGCCCAATGGTCTTCTGCTTAAAAGTTCGACCAAAGCGAGTTACAGTACATAGGGTAACAATAGCTACGAAACAACTGACACTTGACCTCTTCAGAGCAGTGACTAAATTTCCTCACTAGCATGTTGCCCACTGCGTGTAGCTACCGAGTTTCTTTCTCTATGTCCTGGTTATCACGAAAATCATCAGTGATTTTGTGGTCCAGATAAGAGAAATGGTTTACATAATTGAGCCCTACGCCATTGAGATATGTCACTTTATCGGCCGGCAGATTTGTTTTTTGTTTCCTAGGTTTAAAATGTTAACCCAATTTCAAATTATAATCAAACACTATTGGAGTAAGAAATATTTGGAAAGTTGCATTTTGTTTATCAACCTTTTATTTATCTATGTTGAAAATTTCATGGAAAAATGTGAAAGCGTAATTTTGCAGTATTATTTTTAGTAAGAGACACTGAACACGTGCTTGTGCAAACTTGTTTAAATACAAATTTGATATTGCTAAAGATATATTTGAAACAACTTGTAACAGTTTATTAGTAACGAGAAGCTGAACGAATTTCAAACTAGAGGAAAAAAAACTTGAAATTATGCCTTCAATTTTTAGTTCCCTTGGGTGTGCTCGGCTGGTTCTTTCAACGCACAGTTGCTTTCTCTTTCTCATTGCATTCATAACTCTTCTTATCAGAGCATTATCTTCTCGAAACAGATTGAGATTGACTTCTTGTTAAATTCTGTGCTTCAGGTCGTTGATGTCTCTTGGTGGGGAATTATAAACTTTACTTTTCAAAGGTCCCCATAGGAAAAAATCACAGGGAGTCAAATCAGGGCATCTGGGTGGCCACTCAATACGATAATGCAAGGAGATAATGCAATCACCGAATAGCTCATTCCGTTTTCCCTTACAGCAATAGTTCTGTGAGCAGGAGCGTTGCACTGGATCTAATTTTGAGTTTATTTTTAGTTTGAAATTCTATTGGCTTCTCATTACTAATAAACTGTTAAAAGGTATTGAAATATATTTTTGGCACTATCAAATTTGTATTTAAACAAGTTTGCGTAAGCACGTGTTCAGTGTCTCTTACCAAAAATAATACTGCAAAATACGGTTTCACATTTTTTCATGAAATTTTCAACATAGATAAAGAAAAGGTTGATAAATAACATGCAACATTCCAAATTTTTGTAACTTCATTAATTATTTATTTATATTTATTTGAAATTGGGTTAACTCTTTTTGGGGGACACCCTGTATGAGTACAGTGGCACTCACGGAACGGGGGCTCGTATAATGCCAATGTTTGAACATGACCACTTCTTTTTTTTTTAAATATTTACTTTGACTCACACCATAGAAAATCGTGACATGTTTCGTAGAGTATGGGCGCATTTGACTTGTCATCAAAGCCGATCCAAGCCAAGTCCACTTGACTTGACCGGAAATGTAGACAAGAACTCTAGCTTTGTTACTAATGACAACCAAGACGCCGGATGGACAGTTTCCGAGCGTAGTTCACCCCTAACTCGAGATTCCTGTGACGTCATCGTTAATCCATCAGCGTTGTGCCGCCGTGAACAATTTCATATGAATAACAAAGAGTATTTGAACTAAGCAGACTTAGAAAGAAAATATTAACTAAAAAGTGGTGAATCTAATCGAGGAAATAAACTGCACAGATCAAGGGAGAGACAGACGGGCAGTTTTTCAATATATTAATACGAAAATTTTTCTTCAATGATGACTACACTGTCGTTACTTTGTTGTTTACATCATTAGTTAGCATACAAGATAGAGTTTTATGTACACAGCTCCAGCCGCCAGATATTTCGACGATGCTTAACGGTTAGAAAACTCTTAACCCAAGAGGATTTTTAAAATTAAATCATACTGAGAGTCATTCTCCTGTCTAAGACATTATAAATATGCAGTACATTTTTTTCGAATGAATTTACGGAATGTCAGTTAATATTTTTTAGTTCTGTTAAGTCCAAATATTTTTCTCCTTGTATGAAATTCTTCTTGCTACATCGCTGATGGCTGGAGGATGACGTCACAGATATCTTTATTTAGAGCTACTTAAACTGCACATAGAAACTATCCTTCTGTGTTTTCATTAGTCTGATGTAGCTACTGCATGTTCTTGACGTTTCAGAAGGTAGATAGATTCTCATTTCGATTTCATTTAAAACGGCTTCGAAGGCTTAGAGTTTTTTTAGCCATTAAGCATCGACGAAACTTCGAGCGGCTGGAACTAAAACTCGTAGCTTGTATGCAAACTCATGTTGAAAACAACAAAATGACCACTGTGACGTCATCATTCAGCTGAATTTCCGACAAAATCAACAAACGGCCTGTGTCTTCAGTAGTCTGCATGTGGTACAGGTAGCTGTGGTAAAACTTCGAATATCTCTTCTAATTATTCATTGGTTATTTAAAAATTCTAAGCGACGAAATCTTTTCGCATGATCTTCAAGAAGAACATAAACTTGTAATCATGGGCGAAGAAGCGTCTGGTCCACGAACCTGGAACGTTTCTGATTTTTGGCTTTTATACGCGGCGGCCCTATATAAGTGCGATTGGGAAATCGCATACCCATCGGAAATTTTTAGGCATATATCGTTTGTCTACGAGTCAATCGTGAAGGGTATCTGATAAATGCCTATAAATTTCCGATTGGGATTCCAGACGTTAGAGAAAAATTAATGGAATGAGGGCAATGTTTCATCATACCTACATTTATATGCCGGTACCTCGCGCTGTCTTATGAAAACAGGAAATACGCACTTCAACGAAACTCCAGATCTCTTCTCTGTTATCTACTCCTCAAAGGACTTCGCAAGCGAAAACTTAACGTTCTGCCTACAAGCGTGAATATGAGTGATCAAGTGGCACTCTCTGTATCACTGATTATCTTCTGCTTCTCCTTCCGCCTCCTTTGAAGTGCTACGGACGTCATATCAAGCTCGAATTTATTGCTATCTTATTTCGAAACAGCGTGACTGGAGAAATTAGCTGTGTAATAAAACAAAGTTTGTTAGCTGCTTTCTTGTTTGTTCCCTCCGTCCGAATATAAAGGGAGATGGCAGCAAATAGCTTCTTTGAATTTGCTGAAGATACTGTATTTTCTGAAGGCTACTCTACTTACAAAGGTAGCTGAACTTTCTGACATCTTTTTCTTGAATTTGGGAGACGAAAGTTTTTTTTCTACAAAAACGCCTGCTGCTGCCGAAGCTACTCCTGTTGTACATAAACAGTACGTAATTTATAGCTGCCCTGTTTTTTTATCCATTCTGTTCAGTTTTCTTTGTTCGATTATAAAATCAAGGAGGTTCGATAGATAGAGGAAACACACCCACATTTCGCCTAACTGATCAAAGAATTTATTTGTTCTTCGATGACCGCTCGCTTCCCACCAATCACAGGCTCTCAGCCATCCCTTCTCACCAATAAGAGTCTTCCAGCCATTCTTGCAGCCAATCATTGCATCAGCCAGATTTCAGCCGTACAGGAAATTTTAGGTACCTCCTTTTATTGAAACCCCTTGTATGAAATTTCATCAGTGGAGATGATAGTGTCCACGCAGAGTAGACTCCAAATTTGAACTTCAGTTTTTCACTACTTTATTGGGCTTGATAGGCTAATCTCTGCAGCTAAAATGTCCGTGTGCTTAAATATCTGGCACTTCTTGAAGTTCTTTTTTGCCCTATTGTTTGGAAGCCAAAACGAATGAGACCACAGCGCATCGATGTTGCTGTTACTTTGGCAGTCGCGAACTCTAGGGAGTAATAATAACACCGGGAGATTCAAACGAGCATATGGAAAAAATGACGTGTTTTCGGAGCCAACTTCTGCAACACTCCACGCTCGTTTTCCTGCCTACCATTTTTATTTATGTTTAATATTTAGCTATAAGATGCATTTAGGGAGTAGTAATACTACGTTCTATATGACAAGCGTAGATATCGCACATCAGTATCGGTAATAAATAATTTCATACTTATAATGTACAGCGTGCTTAGCGGCTGCTACGGGTTAAGAAAAAGTCATTAGATAAGGTTTTTTTTTGTTGTATGCTTGTCTGGATCTTCAGTTTTTATTACTCTTTGCGGCACTCTTTAGTATGCATTTGTATAAATAATGTGCATTTTGAATTAATACTGTGGACTAATATATGCTTAAATATCTATTGAACAGAGTGTGCACATTAACTCTATATCTCACTGCTCTGTTCCCTAATATATTCAATTGAATATTTTATATCTTTGGGTACTATACAATACAACACACATGGTTAATTAAAAAGTATGCAAGCTGCAGTAGTTGATGTACAATAACACGGGATATGTCGCAGAAAGTCCCAACTCGCTAGAAAATAGTCGACGGGGCCTCTAAAAATGCCGCACTAGCTGGGTCAAAGGGACGATAAAAGGAAATCGGTGCTTCTCCAACTTGTTCCCATTAATATGCCACAGATTAGACTAGATGAGATAACTAGAAGTGAGCGGACAAACAGGTCCGTTCTGAGAGGGCAGCCGGGAATCACGCTCCAGCCTTCTATGAGCAGAAGAGAAGATTGTGTTTCTTTATATATGACTAGCTAGACCCGTGAAAAAATTCACGGTGTACTAACTTTATTGTGAGAGTTTGGAAAATATTCTGGTACCGGTATGCTTGCGACTGGATTTTAGTGTAATTAGTTGCACTTCTAATTTTATCGTGTTTATTAGTGCAAATCGGTAGTTGCCCTCCCAGTAGGGTAGTTGACTGGTCCTCCTGGGGGTAGTTACCTTCCCAGGGGTAGTTGTCATCCTGGGATAGTTGTTCTTCCAGTGGGTAGTTGTCCTTTCAAGGGGTAGGTAGTTAATCTTTTATGGGGATAGTTGTCCTGTGGAAGCAGCTGTCCTCTACGGATCCGTGGATATTCTGCGGTTGGTAAATGTTTTTACTTACAATAGTTTAACCCGAGGTAGTGCTTCTAACTTAACCCAACCCGTCTGAGCCTACGTCCGTCGCTTACTCTCGTCTTTCATTATCCAGTCCGTCTACCTATTAAGCCGGTATTTTTATTTCAGCAATAAAATTGAATTTATTCTGTCAGCAAAGAATTCGCACTTGTGTCATGATAAAGACAGAAAGGTGACGGTATTTCTTACATTGTTCTCCAATGTATTAGCACACTTTTTCTAAGCTCTGTTTCCCACAGTTTACAGGTAATTTAGCCATTAAAAATCTTACGCATTTCAATTTTTTGTAGGCATAGCCTATTCGATTTTTCTCAGTTTTCGGGACCCCTGGGTACTGATCAATAGCCTATCATTTTTCTGGTTTGTTTAATGCCATAGCTACGTAATAAAAGAGAGCAAGTTAGGTCAATTTCTTCACTCGCAGCAGGGAATTTTCTGTTCTCAAGCTGTCATTATAATATTATTTGCTCAGACAGCGCACTGTCGCGGTAGAATTCCCACGGTAACGGCAAACAATGATACAGATTCTAACGCACTGACACAGAACATCTCAGGTGCATAAAAATAATTATTAGGAAGACTTTGCATTGTTGCATCCTATTGATGATCCCCGCCGTATCATAGATATGTGCTTAATGCTCCTTAATGCTTAATGCTGCCTGATTTACATTATTTTGGATATTTTAAATAACTTTCTTCCAAGCTATTTAGCCGATGACAGCTGCTGAGCTTTAAAACTATTCGCTCTAATTTTCTTCTATCTATTATTGAAGAGCGTAACAAATGAAGGAACAACGCTATTAATATTATAGATAAACGATAGATTTATTTTCTAGCTATGATACTATCTGGATAATTTTATCCTTAAATAGTTCCAGGAGCTGGTTTATTCATAGGCTTATCTACAATCCACTATGTAATATAACACAGTTGTTGGTCGCTTGCTTGCTCCCTTGCTTGCTCCAATGCTGGTCCATTTCTCCGTCACGCTCTATGGGGATAAGATAGGAATAAATTCAAAGGCGTAGCGATCCGATGAATGGGAATAAGGTAATTTGAAATTTGAGAGCACTGGCTCAGGA
>LQNS02020119.1:5135099-5145763 GCA_001587735.2 Parhyale hawaiensis | reverse complement strand
ACTAAGCATTTGCGACGAAAACGTCATTCTTGTAAAATGTCTTGAATTGACCCAATTTACATACTGAACACAAGAAATGTCATGAAAATCATTTGTAAGTGAAAGTAAAATAATACCTAAAACAGTAGGGTGGCGTCCGACTCGCGTTAACTAACTTGCAAAAAAAAAAGCTATTTAACCGTATTCCACATACCTCAACTGTCTCGCGGAATGATGTTGTTGAGACTGGCGAATCAATAATTTTTTCAATGATGCTGTAGTTTAGACGACTAGGAGAGGCGGATACGTTTACGATGCGTACGCGACGGCACAGCTTAGGCAAACATTTTACCGGCACTCTCCGACCGGGTGCGTGCCTCTGACGCAAAAACTAAATAATAATAAAATTTTATCGTTCAGAGAGCTATAATGCAACTATGATGATTGTAGAACATCTAGGACACTCCGGAGTCCCAAGTGAAATGATGGAGAAACAATGTAAACTAGTTAGCTGCGAATGACCGTACCTGAACTTTATGACGTCACACGTCTCATCACCCATGCATCATGATGCACTACAGTTTGGCTCCACCCCCTGCTAACCCTATTAGTCTCACAATCTTGATTAAGCGCAGATGTTCTACAAAACTTTGCTACTTACGCTCGTTGGTCCAAAGAAGATGCAGTTTGTATAACTATAAATAACGTAATTTTCTTGTAATATCGACACAACTATGAATAAGCAATGATTTTGAATACAACTTCGATGCGTTCTTCAGCAAAACGCACATTGCCGACTGAGCTTGAGTTGACAATTTCACACTTTTCTTTTCTACTCGGCATTGTTTTCGAGGTTGTCAAATAAATGAATTTTTTAACTATAGATCCTCTACAATATATGTTCCCCATACGTAGTGTAAAATGTTCGGACATTTTATTTTGCCTCTTAAACAGTATAAACACAACTGTGTAACCACCAAACGACGATAAAATGTTTACCGTCTAGCCTACTCAGTTTTTGTCACAAGTGTCATTACTGAAGTGAAGTTTCATATTTCTCGTCAAATTTGTAGTGAATTAGAACTCAGAGAAGCTTAAAACTTCTAAAGTATCTATTAAGATGCAAGATAATCTCATGTAACGTATAATTTATTCGCATTGCGTAAGAAGAACAATATACCTCAGGGCAAAGATTATGAGACTAACAGGTTAACCCAGGGGGAGGAGCCAAGCTGTAGTGCATCATGGGCAATGAGGCGTGTGACGTCATAAAGTTCAGGTACGGTAATTCGCAGCTAACTAGTTTACATTGTTTCTCCCAAGGAGGTTCTAATAGAGAGGAGTGCACCCTATCTATTTATCCTACGAGAGCGCTGCGAGTAAACTTTTCCCTTAAACTGGCTGAGTGGCTTATCCAATCGGAGAGCGGCATTGCCTACGTGAAGCATTGCCTCACGTAGGAATGAGTCCTGAGCTCAAATTTTTGCAGCCATTAGCCATCGACCAAATTCCGAGCGGATGGAAGTACCTATACACAGGAAACTTGTATCCTGTATACCTACCAGCTTATGATGAAAGTAACAGGGTGACCACTGGGATATAAATCTTCAGACCAAGGAGCTTCTCTATACAAGCTCCTTGCTTCAGACACGATTGTCTTGCAAAAATATTGAAGAACTGCCTGTCTGTATCTTCCTCAACTATATGCGCTGACCACTGCCACTTCAGCCGGTTTAAGATCTCCAAACGCCAGCTTCAGTCACGTGACAAAGCCGTGTGTTTACTCGCCCAGGGAAGGCTTGCGCGTACTCCTCCCATTGAAGCTCCTTGGTTTCTTCATCATTTCACTTGGGCCTCCAGAGTGTCCTAGATGTCCTACAATCATTATAGTTGCATTATAGCTCTCTAATCGATGAAAATAAAGGACATCCAGGTTCCATGTATATTTAATTAACATGCCTGTTGATAGAATTTGGGTTGCAACGAGAATGGAAAACTTATTCTCATTGCAACCCAAATTCTATCAACAGGCATGTTCACTTTACCGAAGCTTACTGTCGCGTCCTCCAATAATACAAAAATTGAACTTATTTTTATTCTTTCCAATTGCTAGTATATTATTTGTATAGTGTTTTGCTGGTAAATAGGATACCTACTTTAATTAAGCAGCTAGCTCTAGCCGGGTGAAATTTCGTTCCCCTGAAGACGAGTCGTGTTTAACGGCTCGAAAGCTCGGGATTTAATAAAACTAAAATCCCAGAAAGCCTTCTTACTTACTTCTCCAAAATATTATATATATGTTTATATAATATACCTTAATAAATTAGCAATGATGCAGTTCGCGGGGCTAGCACAGTGAGTGGCAGCTGTTGTATTTTCTCCCGAAGTCAAATACCTGACTCGACTCATACTTATGTATTTATATATGAATAGTACATTTTAGCATATTTACATAATGTTTTTAATGTATAGATGTTTGTGATTATATATCTACATAGTGTTTATTAGGTCTTCTTACAGTTTAAACTTATTGCAGCTTTGAAACAGTAAGTGATAGGAAAGACCCGAAGAAGGTACTGTAATAGATATTTTTATGTAGGTATCTAGTTCACGCTCAGGTCTTTGATATTTTTGTTCGTTTAAACTCTGTCGATTTGTTCTATATATTGGTTTTCATTACGTATGATTTCAAAGATGTCAAAAGGTTGAATTGTGCCAACTTCTTATGAACGCTCGCGCTGTATAATATATTCTGCAGGTTCGTGATGTCAGAATTTTTCCAACAGTGTATTCTTCATTTTTTTTATCTTCCAAACGTTTCACAAAAGGAATTTTTTTTCGTCTTGCGCTTGTAATACCAAATTGAGATTAGTAAATGACATTCATAGTATTCTCTTCAGCTTTCTAATTATTGTATCTCTGAAACTGAATTTAGTTACCCAAACATTGTGCACTAAGAATGAAAAATATTCAGTCTCAGCTTCCCTATTCGCGCAGCCAAGCTACATTTTTATTAAGAATTCGTCTAGCTAACCCTTTTCTTAATCGAAATTCAGGTATTCTTGAGCGGCGTAGTGTCGCACCACCTCAAAACATATTTATAGCCTATTTTATAAGCTTTAGGAACGCCACTGACATGATACTTACAGCAGCAAAGAAATTGCTGCATTCTTACTTGACAAAAATGCTAAACAGAGCAGAAGTTAGCTGTTACTTGCGCTGTGGAATATGTAATTCGCTGCTGGCTCTCCTTTTGGGCGCTTGTTGCGACCAATCAGAATAAAACCAGCATCGTGGCTCTACACACGTGAGGTGACGTGCAGAACGATACCTGAACCTCGCCCGAAGATACTGAAAGTACTCAAGTTATGGAAGGTGAGCACACATTGTCATTCTTTATTTCCTGACCAGAAGGCCCAGCCGTCAAAAACGACGGCAAAAATTTTTCTAATAAAGTTTAATGATCCTGCTTCTAGATTAGGTTTTGCTGTAAAATAGGTCTCATGCCTGCAGGCGTGATCTTCCATTGAAGAAATGCAAGTTCTATCGCCATTAGTTTTGCGAGAGCAAATTATCCCCCTGCAAGGGTAGGAGCGAATATCACTTTGGAATTGGTAAAACGTTCAGCAGCGCTAAGGGAATATAGTTGCATCAAAAGAATTCACCGGAAAGGCTCAGGGCATTCCGTAACCTGGAAATCAGACAATAGGTGAACCTCAAGCTGCAATGTAAACTGACTATAATGTGGCGCCTGTTCAGCGTGCAGTTGCGATTGCCACGTAAAAGATTTAGCTAAAAAAAGCGCAAGTTAAATGGATTATGTTCAAAAGTAGCGAAAACTGAGCGTCTCTCTGTGCTACGATGAAATTCAGCTGAAAAATGTGGAATATAGCTGATGCTCGACAGGATCTAAAACTCTAAGAATGTTTTCAACATGAATGAATACCTCAAGGTGCTGCGTCCCTGCTTTGTTGGGCACTGCATCCATATGAGAAAATATGTAATTATCCCCCGCCGACGAAGCAAACGGTGGTGAAACTGTTTTCGTTTACGGTACGGTTCTATGTCATATGTCTATTTTTTGTTTGTCTGTCCACAATGAAGGAAACAGGAGTTGAGACATCGTTGCATTCTTTTTCAAGCAGTCAGGTGGGTTGACTAAAATGTGAAAAATACCAAAATTATACAGTTAGCTGGCCATCAAAAATGACGGCGTTCAATTTGTAACTCCTGGCTCTGCACTTTTAGTCCCCTCTCACTTACGGCGGGCAAGGGTCTTACGCCATGAGGCGTTCTAGTTTTATCACTGTTATTCTTTTGTGATCTGGAGGATGGCTTCTGACACTACAACAAAATGATGTCTACAGTCAGCCTTTGGTTGACGACAGACCCACAAATATCACAGCATGGAACTGCGTCGCTCGTTCGCTTTAGTACCCAGGGATTGATCTATGTTTTTTGTCTCACGCAATCATATGCAGCACTTGTTGGTAAAGAAAATGTTACTAGCAGCAGAGATAAAAGGTGCCACAGGAAGCTGCTCGCCTATATAGAAGCAAGGATGAGATCATTTCACCAGGTGCGGTAACTGGTGTACCGGAAGGAACGTTGTAGCAAGCATGAGGAGTCTTTTCCAGGTGTAACTACATTATTGTTGGCTACGAGATATGAAACAGTTCACTCTACTTCTCAATAGTCATTAGGTTAGCAAAGTACTTTGCGATATAGCTAGTTAGGCTAACTAATCCAAAATATTTTTTCTTCCTTTTCGATTTTTATAATTTTTCAAAGGACAAAATTTATTCTAGCAAAACATTTTTTCTGTTTTTTCGTAATTAATCCCAAGTGTTCTCTTTCTGTTTTCTTTTTTGTATTGATATCAGTTTGAAAATATCCTCATGGATTTTTTATTCTATATTTCTGCAGATTTTTGTCATTTGCGCTTTCGCCTGCACGTGCGATTTCCGCGGAGAGGTGAAACTGCACGTCAAATGCCCTGAGACAACAACAACAACAACAACAACGACAACAGTATCACCAAATACAACTACAGAACTAACAACAACAGCACCAAAAGCATCGAAAAGAGAGGCAGAAAGAGCAGTAGACTATGCAGCTGTAGAACATGCAGCAATGAAATTTGCAGCACTATTTGAAGATAGACAAGACGATGACAATGCAACTACAGCACCAGAACCTTTCGCCGACCAGACGTCACCCACAAAAGTCTTCAATGCAAGTTTCAAATACCCGTTTAAGTAAGTATCGCATAACATGTAACTCTTCGTATTAGTTACCTACAGGCCGATTCACACTTTATTAGCCTTTTGAAGAACGCTCACACTTTGAAATAGTCGACTGCATTGCCACAGTAACGTCTAATTTACAATTGGCTTTGTTTTAGGACTTTAAATTTATCTGGGGATGACCTGCATAATTAGTCGAAGCGTCGTAAATATCTTTAACGTATTTATTCTATTTGCGACAAAAGTTTATTCTCCTGCTGTATATTTTAAAAGAGCTGAATAATACAGCGACTGGTAGTGTTAGCAAGATGGAACGATTTTTTTAGTGTGTGTTTATTTAACAGAGAAGTACACCACTTTCTAAGCTTCAGTTCACGCCACGTCGATGACTATCAGAAACACTGATACTGCAGTATATCACCAATTGTTACAAACAGAATAAATGCGAGCCAAACTAAAGCAATTTCTGCTCTATGTCAATAGCAACGTTTCTTTCTAAACTTGCAGACTCAGTGCATTATTACTTGTACTTTCAATCAAAATTCTCGACTGAAATTGTCTGCGATCAAGACTTTTTTTTAACAGAGACTTTCATAGCATTTCTTCAATCGAAAGATAAGATTACTTTTCAATCTCTCAAATAAAGTTCCCAATTATATTGTATTTTCTCAGCTGAAAACGGTGATTTTATTGCTTAATTTTAACTTAGGTTATACATTTTATTGTGATATATCTACTGAAGTTTCTATCATACTGTATTCTCTTAACTGAAACTCACGATAAAAGAGTAATCTCCCGCCTGAGAGTCTGTTGCATTAGCTCGACTGAAATCCGCAATCGACGGTCAACTAATACTCAAAATTTTGCTGCATTCGATTAACTAAAAATTACTATTACAAAGCATTTACTCAGCTGAAATTCCCTTTTCTCAACTGAAAATGATGAATTTTACACATATATATTTATATAGACTGAAATTCACGTTCTGATGGCAGACTGTTCAAGTCCTCCGCCTCGGGAGGAAATTGCAACAAAACAAAAGTAAACATGGTCCTCACCGGCAATTACTCCGCCCCTGCATCTTTCTACGTCTTCGTCGGCGTCATGGCTTTTCTTTACACGCTGCTGGCCCTCGTAGTGTACGTCGTTTTTAGTAACATGTTTGAATTCCACGAATGGCTTCCTATTGCAGTAAGTATTCATTTATAGTACAGGATGAATTTGTGATTTGGTAAGTGGATTTCAATTGTAAAATGTCTTATTAGTGAATAATAATAATAGTTGTTATAGTGGTGTGAGCAAAAAGTAAATACTAATTAGCTGCTAAAACTTTATTGCAGCTGTTTCCAAATTGATATAGGCTAATTTTAATAAACAACGCCCGTTCTTCTGAATTTTGATAGCAAATAACAATAAAACCATGAAATTACAGCTTCAGCCCACCAATGCTCAGGGCATCAGTATATGTCTTAGTACCAAAGCGTGCCTCTCACATCAGTGTGTCTCTTTTCCTCTGCACAACGAGTGTGTACAAATCGAATGCTTAAAGCAAAGACATTGGGATTTGGGGGACCAATGAAAATAGTTGTTCTTCACTTACCTCTTTACAGGGAATCAAACAAACCAAGCTGTCGTACATAAACAGTGTTAGCGAAGTACTCATATATGGTCATTGGTCCGACAAAGGTTAGCTAATTATTTCTCACATAGTTCACTCTCATCTGATTACCAAGTAACCCGAAGTACGTGACAGACTATTGGAGCGCCAGATTCAGGCACGCTTACGGAAGATGAAGCCTCTGCCAGAGAGGTGGATTCTTGTGGTGCTTGACTCGTAGGACCCTAATGAAATATAAGAATGAGCAAGGGTCGTTTTTGCTCTATGAGCCTTCCGTGTCTGGGGCCACAGCTCTGATAATTTGCGGTCGACTGTAACCGTGCACTCCTTTGCAGCCAGCGATCACCTATCTTCAGCACGAAGCAGGGCATGAGGTTATCTTTGTTTTGGGATGCGCAGTCAAGTTGACTTTACCTCTAATTCAGTAGTCTAAAAAGTAATTTTGGGGGCTAAGAGACGTAGAATGTGTAGAAGTTGTTTTAATAACATTTTTTTTGCTCAGATCCTTACAATAAAGTGTGCTATTTAAAGCATTCGGCTTCAATAAGTAGAGATTTTCGGTGTTTGGGGTTAATCTATGTCCTTATTTTACCCTATTTTAGCCTTTCAACACTGCATGAATGTCATATGTGTCCCTATATTTTTCAACTATCTTAAGTAAATGAACTGAGGTATGCAGCATTCATTGCACTGGCCAGCGTAGTAATGGGTGCGTTTGTAAACAGGATATGGCGGTGCATGGCATCTTCACGGTCTTGTGGTTTGCAGGATCCATTACGTGGGCCAGCGCGCTAACTGGTATCAAGCGACGCACTAAGTGAGTATCGCGTTATTGCTAGGGCACTCGACCTTCAAAAAGGATAAAGAGTTCTGTTAATGGATGAAACGATTTTAACACAAATGGGTATTACTTAAACCAGGCTCACACGACGATCTTTTTAGAGACCCTCTGATAAACGCCACATCCATGAAGCATGAATAAAAGTACTTAAGAGACTTTCGATAGCTCTAAATAATACCACCAAAAAAACAAAACAAACAAATATCATTTATTATCTCGTATACAGGGTACAATGGATACCCCTATCGAGGTTTTCTTTTTGCCTTAATTCTAGAATTTTTGAAGATCCAGTAGTGTGAAGAGCAGGAGAAGCAGTCCGTGAGAGTCAATTTAGGATCCCTCAACGTGCATCGCCTGGCCTCTCGATGCTGGAGTGCTTCACGCAGTATAAATCCATAGAGTGCCGTCCGGGGAATCGAACCCGGGCCTCCGTTGATGCGATGCCGAACCGTTGTCACTTCACCACCGAGAGGACGATGGTTCGACGCTCATGGATGTCATTGCTGCGTTTGTACACAGAGCTTTCCTTGCTAAAGGTATTATTTTTATATGTTCTTCTCGGGCTCTCTTTCGATTCAATTGAAGCGAAAATACTTTAACTGATGCTCATTATTGAACATAAGGATTTTGGTTCTATCTGTTTTACGATTATGCAGAATATAAAAAACAAGAATGCTTCTACGGTAAGTGCAGTTACCTAACGAAGTACGATCACGTTACTTCTCGTGGCATCGAGGAAGCGTTGCTTCTGCATAGTAGGCAGTTTTTTTATCAGAAGGCTCGGTAGGAATAACATTGCTATTGAATTACGACGATAGAGCTGTGCAGCAAAGACAACTGCAATTGCAACCATTTCACAAGTAAGTCTAAGGCTGGTCTACTATGTATAACGGTTCTACATAGACCAAGCAGATCATTTTGTTCTTTCGGTGTCTTGAGTGGGCAAGAATTTCTGCGCCTCTTGCTCCAACCTAGGGTTCTTTTTATTCTCAGCGTCGACAACAAATTATTTATTCACGAAGCATTAGAGATGAGAAAACAATCATATGGACCCTAATTATTGCGCCAGAAGACTGTCGTGTGGACCCGTCTTTATAGGGCCAGAAGAATGTCGCGTGAACCCTTGAACCCGGCTTTATAGGGCCGGCAAACTGTCTCGTGGATCCACCTCTATTGGGCCGAAAGACTGTTATGTGGACCCACATTTATGGGGCCAGAGGACTGTTATTTGTGGACCCGCCTTTATTAAACCGGAAGACTGTCACGTAGGCTCGTCTTTATAGGGCCAGAAAGCTCTCAGCTGCACCTATCTTTTTAGGAACGAAAGGTCGTCATGCAGTCCCACCTATATTGGCACGGAAGACTTCTGTGGACACGCATTTATTGAGTAGGAAGACTGTCGTGTGGAATTAATGTCTTTGCAGGGCCAAAAAATTGAGTCTTGAACGCGTCTTTACTGAGCCAGAAAACTGCCATGTGGTTATATGCTCTCGATGTGAAGCAGTAACAGTTTTGTAAACTTTTAGTTTCTTCAATTCTCACAAGGCGATAGAGAAACTTGGGCTTTCTAACCCAATCGAGCTCACAACATTAGAATCCCTCTATATCCATAGAACAAAACCCAGCCTTAACATTATGACCTTGGCTGTACTACTTCACACTGTCCACAGTTAGTCCCACATCCGCTGGCAATACAGGGGCCGACATCCGGCTCCTATAAATAGCCTTGTTCATTCGCGTTTTAGACTTCCCCCTTTAGCATCTATGGTCCTCTGTAATTGAAATAAACAACATAAATTGTTTTATTCATAGCTGTAAGGTTTCTATTGAGTTTCTGATGATGAAAATATTACAGAAACGGTAAATTTGAATTTTAGTCAACTTTATAGTATTAGTAGACTTGAATCCAATTAGATGACTTTTTCTGGATCTCAGTTGAAGGCTTACGGTTCATTACTTTGAATGAAGCTTCAGGCGATAATTGTGACCTACCAATTTTATACTGGAGAGGTCCCAAAGAGTAATCGGATTGTGCCGTTCACTTTAAGCACAGTTCAAAGGAAGTTATTCAATAGCCATTCTGATTCTAAGCGACGGAGATGATCACCACTGCACTCTACGATTTTGCAGTGCCCTTAGTCTGCTTCTGAGAGAGCTGCACAACTTCTACATTTTTACGAACTAATGCATATAAATTACAGATACATATTTATAAATTTAATGAGTTGTGTCGTAATAAATTATGGGACATGCTCATGAACTATTCGGTATCTTTTCAGACCAGCCGGAGTTATTCAGGATAATCCCGATATTTGTTTTGGAGATGTCGAGTGTACCCTGGATAAAATCGACTACCACCTATTGGACTTTGCTGCAGTAAGTGCTCGACAGTAGCTCACTAGGCAATGCTAATATCAACATAGTAGAGTACTGGTCACTGGACACATATGAAGGAAGTGCTTGATTGCATGGTACGAGGTAGTGATGACATCCTGTATGCTGACCAGACTTTTTTGGGATGAACTTACGAACAGTTGATAGTATACTAGGTAAATAGAAATTTAGTATACTAGGCAAATAAAAATACAGTACTGTAAAGATACGAAATATAGATGCCACTTCTACTCCGGAGAAAGTACTAACAAGTCAGTATAGCTTTAACCCTTTAGCGGGCGCAGGCAACTATCACATACAGGACGCAGAGGAGAGAATTGCTTGCTCCACACTTCAGAGTTGAACCGTTGACGTATCTGCACCAAAGGCACGGACTGGTCTCGTGCTCGAGTAGCCCGGGGAAAAGGTGAAGAGACATCTTTTGGCCCCTTTTTTCTAAGAGGTCGAGCGGCCACAACCCCAAAAATTTCTTGGCGATGTTTGCGGCGGCGTTGTAGTCTCGATCGAGGTAACACCCCCCAATGGGGCAAGAGAGGAGGCCATCCACTGATTCAGAGACGGAGGAGATTCGCCCTAACGAAGCTTT
>LQNS02020119.1:5116059-5133066 GCA_001587735.2 Parhyale hawaiensis | reverse complement strand
TGAAATCAGCAGACAAAAACACAGATTCAGCCCGGACAGATATAGTGCCAAGTATCTTGGATACAGACCAGTATAAATGGCATTACAAACCGGGCAAGTGCTTCTTATTTTTGAATTCCAAGCATTTTGTATGGCTCCCTTGCATAGCTTTAAGTATAAATTTTAGATCTTCTAAATTAATGCTTTCTCAATAAACAGGGAATTCCCATAGTCACTTAGACAACACTGGGGATGCCTCGCTTTCTGCTTTCTATTTTAGTATGAAACTTAATACACAAAAGGTATGTACGTTCACACCGTCTACATACGTCCAACAGATTTCCTGTAAGTATACCGTGCATAGCTATGCAAATACACATTCTAGGGGGCTTCAAGAATTACAGCATATAATCTGAATAATTTTTTTGCATTCCAGATCTTTGGATTCTTGAACATCATCTTGTACGGCGGCAACGTGTGGTTCTTATTCAAAGAAACGAAATTCTTCAAGACGCCTGCGGCTTCAGGAAACTAAGCTAATGGCGATCGGCCACAAACTTGGGGACGTGACAGCATACACACAACGTATATTCTAAGCACATTTCTCACTACGCCAAATACATTAACATAGTGCGTCAAGAAATTTAACCCAGCACATCAAGTGCATTAGGCCATGTTCGATTGGTACACAAAATTAGGCCTTCGAGGCGTGACATGCACGACACTTGACACAGAAGCTACAACTCGACCACTCTGGATCGCGTTGCACGTGTTAGAAGCAACGGGATTTCGTTGAACCTGATGCAAACTCCATGTAACGGAGCAAGACTGAGGTTCTGTAATGGCTGTGACACACGCTAGCCAAAAGCGGAGGAAACTCTCTCAAACGTGCGATTTTTTTGAGCTAAAATGCACTTCCCTATTCACACGTGAGAATGGTCCGTTGGTCAAAAAACTTCGAGTTCCGTTCATTTAAACGACGTTGTCATGGCTACGGACCAAACACCATGGCATCTAAGAAGCAAAATAATATAATAGCTACTTTCCAATGCCCTCAAAGACCAATTCTATAATAAAATATTTGAAAATAATAAATCGTTTTGGCTCCGAAAGCTAACTGAACGCCCTACCCTCTGATAGATATTTCTGGTGGTCAGAAGCAATGATGCAAAATATGAACCATGGCAGCCCAGACTCATATACACCATCATCCTCAAGTGCTAGCGACATCTATCTAAACACAATACGACATAAGTAAATAACGCTGAATAAAAGATGGAGAATATGCGCTGAAAATGTTAACCGCCATCTATGGCAGTAGCTTACGCTCTTTGCTTCCTGCTGCCGCTGGTGGCGGTTTGTTTACATAATTTCACGCGTTTGACCAGTGAATCGAGCGCAGAAATTCCGTTTGCTCCATCCCAGAATTTTACGCAAAAGCGGGAGTGTGCTGGTTTTTAGACGTCGATTTCGAGCGCAAAACTCGGATACTCGTTCTTTTGGGTAGCGTGTGGCATCGGCCTAAGTCTCGAGGGTAACCAATTAATAGTCAAAAGCTGAAAATCAATTTATCCGGTAGAAGCCAGAGCACTTGCCTAAGGTTTTGAGCAAGACAGGCCTAGAAGGCTTAATTTTGGTGCCCAATCGAATATACTCCTAGGTCTGGGAGTGTTGTTCTTGCCATGCGTTAAAGTGACAATTACACAATAAACCATATTGCTTTGCTTTGCAACCCTGGTGGGTGAATGATTTCATCCTGACGTTCAGCGACGCTGAAGTTCTGGTATGTACTTTAATTTTGAAATTTCTTATTGGTAATATTCGTGAATCGACTTCGTGTTAGTATGATCACGCCACTGTTCGAACGGTAGCTCTCTCTGTCTTACAACACGACACACTGTTCGTCGAAAAGTAAAAGTAAAGTACAGCTGACCTCGCACCACAACTAAGACGTCCACATGCACTGTTTTGTGGTTCATTTATATGCCCACTGGTCTCAGAGAGCTGCACGGTTCCCGTCGATCACTCATCGCTTATGGCTATGGCGGCAGAGGCGGAAGCCTCTTACGCGACAACCTGTGGTCCCAACCATCCTCATTTCTGGCTAGGGTCAGAACCCTCGCTACAACAAAGGACACCGATTGATGACTCAGCAAGCCGAGTTGATCTGGCAAACAGTTTAAAACTCGTGCCTTTTCCCATCTATTAGCGACTGTTTAGCCTAGTGGTACTGTAGATACGCACTTGTACTAAGCTCGCCAACAGTTAATGAGCTATTTCGATAACCCCTAAAGGCTGTATTTCTAGCATAATGGAACCAATGTAGTAACATTCATCCCAATCATCCATACTCGGTGTTACCAATACGATAACCAACAACTGTGTTTAGATCGCTCATTTCTTCGTAGAACGTGGAGCATGGCTCCAATCAGCGTCACCACTTGTCGAGCACTTCAGTGACGTCATGCATGGAAGTGAAGGGACTGCAGCCTTCTTAGTGGCTAGATTCGCTGATAAGTTTTTCCGAGAAATGAAACTACTTCCTTCGGCTATGCCAAGGCGTACAATGCATATTACCTATGGCTGGCTTTCTTAGGCGATTGTAAATATCAAATTTTGAAGCCAAAAATGTCTGTTTCATTTTTACGTTTACTTGGAAACACTTTTATCATCCAATTTTAATTTCAAGATGAAGGACAGCTGAACTACACATTTGCTTAGGGTACATTCTGTATAAAATATGTACGCCTGCGTAAGAAACTGACTCTGAGCCATTTTATGCAAGATAATGAATATTTAGTACATTGCTCAATATTTAGGGAGTACAAATAATTTTTGCAATCATAGCCATAGTATTACAAACGTAAGTCAACCACATTTAAATATAAATATCAAAGGATAGACCCTACAGCTTGAGTAAATTTAAGATAGGAAGCATAGAATGAAATACTACACGAATTCGTTTGGGGAACGCTATGTAAAATATATTGAGGTTACCGAATACCTAAACAATATACTAATAGTATTAGGTCAGCTACGACCCATAATAACATGTAATGCTTACGAATTTTGTAAAATGGTTCAATACCTATCTGAACAAGTTGAAAGGATAATTCTACACATTGGTGAGTGAGGGTGATACTAGGACGATCATCTCAACCATAAATACTTAGATCTTGGTCTATTGTGCGGAGTAAAACATGAAGACTAATCAACAAAGATTTTTCACGAATACGCTTGTTAATATTACTACTGCTAAAATATTGTGCATATAGATATACATCTATAAAATTCAATTATGGTTTCATTAAGATGGAACTATTAGATGATTTTTATAGTGTTTGTTAATGATACCGCCGAAGTGTTAAGTGCTGTATTAAAATTCAAGCATCACAAGATCGTTTAGGGTGTTTCCATTGACCGCCGAGCGGTGAAATAAACATTCTTAACATGCATATGGTAGATCAGTGTGTTCATTAAGTTAAGGCAAGGACATCTTATGTAGTGACCTTCACGTAAATCTTTTTAGTCTTTTGGCTTATGATCGATAGCAGATTTCATTCATGTCATTAGGTCTTATGGATTCTTTATCACCCGCGAATGAATTGAGAGAGGTGATAATGTCTTCGTTGAAGATTTTAGTAGGTTAAGGTATATATTTGTATATTTGTCTGTCCACCCTAAGACGTGTAGAAGGAGTTGTGTAATGTTCAAAATTTTTGCAGGGTGTCTAGAGGATTGACCTAGATGTGACCCATGCCAAAAACACCAAGATTAGCTGGCCATCAACCGACGGCGACGAATTTTGTTTACTGTCCACCCAAAAAGAGGCAAAAGAGTTGAGTCATATTATTAATTTTTTCAAGCAGTCAGGTTGGTTGTCTGAGATGTGAAAATTAGCAAAAATTTTGAGTTAGCTAGCCATAAAAAATGACGGCACTGATTCTGAAACTCCATGCGAAAAGAGGCAGAAGGAGTTGAGTAATGGTCATAGTTTTTTTTATTGAGTCAGGTCCGTTGACGTATGCCGGGGATACAGGGAACCATTTGCATTCTTACACCTAACTGGTTGCACGGCTGTGCAGTTCGCGTGCCGTTTTGATACACACTTAAAATCGTTAGCATAGATACCGTGGCATAAATGACGTCCGAGTTCACATCCTTGCACCAAGTTGTCTGTGCAAATGCCTATTGTGTCCGTAGCTTTAGATGTGAACAATGCCGAAAAATTTGAATTAGCTGTCCATTAAATGCTGGCGTTGAAACTTGCTCTCTACCGCGGCTGGATAGTCTTACGCCACGAGGCGTTCTAGTTCTTTTCTGTTATTACCAAGCCCACGAAATTCTCTTCCGAGAATCCTGTGACAAATATTCTCTACGCAACCGCATATGGCTAAATTATCGTCCCAGTTCCATCTAAATATCCATAACTTCCATTAGCAAATTAGTGATAACCTACAGTACATCCTCACTTACAGGACTGAGGCTTTGGTACACAAACCTACTTCATTCGTCCGGCGTCTGCATATTGTTGATTACTTTCTCAGTATTGAGCAAAGCAGCGTTTCTAATGTCAATCAGCATTATTCTCTTAACCAAGCGATGCAGGAACTTCATACACACATTTATTTGATTTACTATGGTGGCTTGCTTTTGCTTTGTAAAAATGAAGCACGCATAGAGCAAAAACTGAAAAGTCTGAATAACTCCATTAATATTAGTTTATGTCCATTATGACTGTACCATTAGATCTACAAGTTCAGATAAATAGTAAATATCCTAAAGTTGTTCACTAGCAAGCGCTGTAATATGATGAAATTCAACTTTTTTATTACTACTTATTGCTACACATTGCGTTGTTGATCCCTTTTGTTATATTATCAATCTGTGCTTAGAGACTGGTGTTTATCCCAACACCCTAACCCAAGCCCGTATTATTCATATTTTCAAGTCTTGTAATTCAGATGTTGTTGTGAATTACAGAGCTATATTTACGTTGTCCATTTTCAATAAAGTTTTACAAAAAGATCATATTTTCTTTCCCTAATTTATATATAAAAAATAGTTAGGCTTTCGAAGAAAATCTAATACTACGTTAGCAATTGTTCATCTTGTGTCTGAGTTATCGAAGTGTTTTCATGATAAAATATACGGAATATACCTTTTTCTTAATCTTAGGAAAGTATTACACATGGTCGACATATCTTCATTATTATCAAAGAGCATGATCACTATATGGCGTTTGCAACGTTGAAAATACACTCATGAAAAGCCATCTTTCCAACAGAGTTCAATACGTATATTGTAATTTCATAAAATCGTATACATAACCCATCAATTAATACCTGTGTTCCCAAAAGAAGTGTTATTGGACCACTGTTATTTAATGTTTCTATCAGTGATGTGGTTACTTTAAGCTTTGTATAATTTACTCGATGCTGCTTAAGCAAAAGTCGTTAATTTGCTACAGGTATTGTCTTAATCGCTAACTCAAGATAGGTTAAATGATCATGAAAATAAAATAAAATTTAAGCTATTCGCCCTGTGTCTGCTTTAATAACAAAGAACTTGTATGGGTGTCTCAGATAAGATACCTTGGACTAAGTCTCGAAGAAAACTAAAGTTTGGGGCCCAAGTTGAAGATGTAGGGCTCAGGCTAGTGACTGGTAGAGTTTCTGGTACAATTTAGGCAATATACAATTACGTTAATCGTCATTCAATAAAAATAATTTACTATTTATTAACTCACGCAATGTTGGCACAGATGTCATCGTTTGGGACTGGGCCCCCGTTGCCACATCCATGAACTTGAAGTTATCCTAAATAATATACGTCGACGAATTCTCCGTGTAATGCATACAATGCACCTTAAACTTTAAGGAACTGCTACGATATGAACTCTTGGTTACAGATGATGCAGTTTCAAGATGTTTACAATTATTACTAGCTCATATTCTTTCAATTTGTTCTTCATGATCATCTTCAATTATATCAAACGTATTCATTTCAGACCCCATAAAGCTAAACAAAATTACAAAATCAATGTTTCTATTCTCAATGCTCCAAAATAAAAAATCATAATCAAATCTTCTTTATTTGCCGTATAGATGCTGTGTCCAACAATGTAAGGGCACAGCACCTTAAGGTTTTCAATCTTTATGCTAACATCAGAATAATATTTCCAAACGTGCGTTTTGAAGGTGAGAAACGCTCAACGATTTTTCAAATGGCATCACTTATTAACAGAATTCTTACTGACCCACTAAATTCCATGTCTGATAATTTACTCAAAAAACGATTAAAAGAATTTGTCATGCATATACAGTATGTAGCTTATGCTCGGTAATGTGCCCAAAATTGATGGTTAACATCGAATGGCTTTGAAGACATATCTTTCTAAACTGTGGTTAATACCTGTCTCAAACGACTTTTGTAAAGTACCAGTATGTAAATACAGTTAGTGTAAGACTCTTATCAAACCTATCGACATAAATTGTAGCTACTACATATATTTGTGTACTTAAGATGCACGTGCTGTTAAAAAGCAAGCAGTAATTCTTAGTTAAAATATCTTTATTACATTTCTAAAAAAAAAGAACCTTGCTAGTAGTTAATAGTTTTTGTGCGAAGTATCAGCTGTCCAATGTTAATAGTGTCCAGGTTTTCGTGAAGCGTATTAACCATATGATCCTATACTCGTCTTTATCCAAGGGCAGTTTAATTGGGGCGCAGTAGTAACAAAAGAGAAGTTTTATTTTTCCTTGTAGAGTGTCTGAAGCGGCATTTGGAAGTTCATTCTTGTTGGGTTCGGCAGCTCATTGATTATTTGGGTTGCTGCTCGACCAGTCAAGAGGCTGCATTTTCAGTTTTCGCGTTCTCCATGTAGTTTCAGGGTTCGACATAATCCAGTTGTTTGCTCGTCGATAGTGGGTGTTTGTCTGTGCTCTGATAGTTAATTAATGCTTCCATATGCGGAGGTCTAAGGAGGTTTATTAGAAGGAGGAAGCCAGGAGCCTCGTCTGTGAAACTCAAGTTTCGGGTGTGACTTTCAGGTGTGGCTGCAGCCATGCAGTCGCCGTATGCTCCAATCGCATATTGGTACATCGAGTCGTTTGTTGCTCCCCCGCAAAAGTCCTTGCTCCCGCGTCCCTTCCACCAATGAGAATCGCGAACGCGTCACAGCCTCTCCCGAAAAGTTGGAAAGCAAGCTTACCTAATTTATTGGGGCAGGGCTCCCTCCTCCATCCTCTATTAAAGCTCCCTGCTGAGGCCACATATGTATGCATTCCCCTGAATAACTGGATGGGCAGCTCACTCATCATCCTAAAATGTATTTGAACTCGGCAGCATAAATACGGTAGCATGAATGACATGCGAGCAGCACATCCTTGTATAACGTTGTGCGTACGATTGCATCGAGTGGTTTCGACATTATTTGCAGTGGTTGGTAGTCAAACTTTCGAAGGAGCTTCTTTGTGTTAGCTACAAGCATAGATATCGTCCAAGCTGCGGTGTGCTGCTGGGTGCGCTAACTAATATCGAGGTCACATATCCTGGTGCACACATCCTGATGCGAAGATAAGCAGCTTGAAGTAGATACAGTATATATTGAAGCGTCCGCTATTTCCAATGCAAGCCAATAACTGTTAATTGTCGCAGCTTCTGGCATGTGGCACCACCGTGTGTGGTGGGGGACTGATGTCAAGCTCATGCCGTTCTTTAACTGTCTTAACACGCGTAATAAGTTTAAATTTGCGATTCTTTTGAGAACTCGACGAATAAAGCACTCGGTATCCTGTTTACCAACCACCTTTAGTTTCCGTCTCTCCTTGAATAGTAATTTTTTGCTAGCAGGTGCCATGAGCCAACTTTTGCTTCACTAGGGAGCTGATGTGGTGCAGACCATTAAATTGCACTGGAAAACAGGCCAGTCAGTCAACCAGATTGACCGCCAAAGTAGGAGGCATCAGGATGAGGGCGTTCCAGCCTGTTCCTAGCGGCAGGCACTTCCAGCCACATGGGCTGAGAGTCGCTCCAGAACATGTTTGGGACGTTTTCGATTGCGACATCGCTGTTGAATATTTAAATGCATTTGACTTGACTTTTCGGACCGATTTAAGCGTTCCCCAATCAAACGGCTTTTAGGAATTAAGCTGTAAAATATTAACCTAAGCTGGGAATACACGAGCAAAACCTGCCCTACGTTCCAAACATTTAAAAGTTGAGCATCCTTGGAAGTAAATATTATGGATTTTTATTCGCAATCTGCAGCTATGTCGTTTCTTAAGATAGGCTAGGTTAGAAGTATGGAGCTGGCTCTGATAAATTTTTGCTAGTATGATGTGCCGGACACAACAGTGATGATACTACCTAAACAGAACACGATTCTGGTTTTCGCGAGCGACTGATACATTTTTGTCATTTTACCAATCCATGGTATGAGTCAGGAAGCAAAGAGTGTAATATTATATGATATCAGGGGCGTGTTGCAATCAAGTGCCGGTATTACCTTGACAGTGTTACCCAGGAAGTAATAATAACGGAAGATCCAGACAGGTACAGAAAAAAAATGCCCATGATATGACGTTTTTTTCGGACGAAGCAGCTGCAGTACACGCTCAATATTACGTGAATAAAACTATTGTATTACCAATATTGAAGTGCTCTTTGCTTGTCTTATAGAATGTAGTACTAGTACTTCCTGAGTGCATCTTATAGGTAGTATATGCATGCTAAAAAATAATAAGCAGGAAAACGAGGCAGCTAGCGCTACGGTTGCTTGGTCCGGAAAAAAACGTCATTTTACGGGCGTTCTTTTCCTTTGCATGTCTGTTTGGTTCTCCCGTTATCATTACTCCCTGGTGTTACCCGTGTAGCAGTGCATGCGACGAGCGATCTCAGCGCTCCAACGAAGTGTTACGGAATTTTCGAACAGCTTGAACATATACGTTTAGGCGGAGCCTTATTTTGGCTGTAATTTTAGGATAAAAAGTTAAGAAAACTGCAAAAAAAAGGGATTCGAATGTTTGAATTCAGCCATATATTGCTGTCCTAGACTTTATAATACTAATTTCTTTCAATATTAAAGTCAATGTTTGTTATTATTCACTGAAAAGAAAAAAAGTTGGTTTCCCTGTTATCCTAATGTAAACACTAATGGTGGCATGGAAACAAACTTTTTCTATTTGGTGAATTATTATTAAAACAAAAGGAATAATTTTTGCTATTTCAACCTCCTAAAACAATATTTGAAAATATTTTACTTCGTCTTCTTTGATACTTTGATAATAGAGCAAAAAATTTATTTCAGGGTTAACTTAATTATATCGCGCTGATATAAAAGAATTATACTTTGGATTGGTAAAATGACAGCTTAACTCCGCAAATTCGTTCGATTGCGACACGCTTAAATTGGTCCGAAAAGTCAAATCGAGTGCACTTGAATATTCGACAGGGTTATCCCAATCCAAAAGATCCTGACTCAAGTGCATTACGCTTACGAAACTCAAACTACATCCGCAGCAGCATAGAGTTCGCTGCCCAAGCCGGTTCCGCTTAAGGCCTTAACTCAAGGCAAAATGGCGAAAAAAACTGTCTAAATTGATTGTCCGTTCGACTTAAACTAAGCAACTTGAGTTTGTGTCCCAATCGAATACGTCTTTACTCTAAGACGGGTAGTTCGCGCGTCATTCAGAAATTAGGCAGAATAGATACGGTAGCGTGAACGACGTGCGAGCTGCATATCCTTGCACCAAGTTGTTATTAAAATTGCCCATGCATTAGGTTCTCCATTGCACAAACGTACCGTAAATTTCCCGGAAAGCGTTGAGTCGTCATGTCGATAAATTCGAATCACATTCCTGTATCTGGGAGCTTTCTCATATGCCGTATGTCACATTTTATCCTTGAACGAAGCTCGCTTGGCCGCTTGTTCTTCAATATATGTAAGCGATCAAATGATCTGATTTTTGCAGTAAATTAGTAACACAAATTTGCCTTTTCTCTTGGCACATATGGTATTATTCTCGATGATTCGTTATACTATTCGCTTCTTTACTTTTATTTACTGGAGACATTTGAAACTGGTAGTATACCGAAGAGCTGGTTGTTATGTTAATTACAGTGTTTTAAATAATGACAAGAAATAAGTACATCAGCGGAAGTCCGATTTAGTTGGCTATTATTTACTCTTCAAAGGACTCCTAAAGCGAAAACTGAATATTCAGCCTGTACATTTTAATAGTAACAGTTCAAGTGGCGGTTTCCGTATCAGTGCTGATAGCATCTGCTCTTCTTCTCATTTGAAGTGCTATGGACGTTATTTCGAGGCTTCAATTTTCTACTATCTTATCTCTATACAGCGTGACATGAAAAATATAAATTTTAAACGCTATAGTGAAGACCAATGTGTACTATTAGTTTATTTTATTTATTTGATTATTAATCTGGGAACTTTCTGTAACGCTAATCTGGGTACTCTCTGTAACGCTAGAAGAAAAAAGGCGGGAATCAGGCCAGGCTGGAGACTATGGCCATTATTTATCATACGCTAAACAATGGGTGAAAATTCACCAAATTGCAGCTGATGGCAATAGCAGGGTCTTAAGCAGGAAGCAAAGAATGCAACGGGAGGACTCAATAGGACTAAAATAAAACATAGCCGTGACCGCACGTAGCAAATTTACATCACATCGACGAGTCGAAGTATTTGAGTGTGGCACCTCAGGCCTTCGTTTGTTATTTTCTTAAACATATCATCGTATTTTTTCAATTTAGTTAATTCAATCTCCAGTTCATGACATGCCAGCTACTTGAGCAACAAAATATTGTAAATTGTTGTCGTCAAATACAGAAAGTTCGATCAATAGGCTAACTGTTACTGTGGTTTCTCTCGCGTACAGAATTGGCTATAATGGTGCCCGTATTTGTTGGTAAGGAATAAATATGTACTGTGATGAGCACTGTGAACTGAACATGAAGTGTTAACAAGGCTTTAATTGAAAAAAAAAGTTAAATCAGGTCGCCAAAAGAGACCTAATTCGGCGCTAGTGCTGTGAAAGTTTCCACCAGCATGCACTGCAATTTTCTATAAATAATTGATAAACTAAACTTATTATTATTATTATTTTAATTCATTTATACGCTAGAGATGAATTTCACAATTGAAGACGATTTTTCTGGTTAAATTAGTTAAGATACTCCAAGGCTACTCAGCAATAGATTCGTCGATGATGACGTCACTTTTGATGTTAATTTCTCGTGAGTCCTCCCGTTACGCTATTTGCTTCCTGGTCTCTAGTATCTGAATGTACCAAATAAATATATTCCTGCATCGGGGCGGCAGATCACTATCTATGCAGGCTTCGTTAAATCGACGAAGATGACTTCTAATCTTGATGAACGTCTGAGTTTCTTCATCAGCACATCGATACTTCGATTTAGCTTCCAGAGTACATACGTGCAGGGTAATAATGAAAGATAGCAATTACATTAAAATAGCAGGGGGCGTCATGTTGTGAGAAAGAGAGCAAGTTTTCGAACTTTACGCGTCCATAGTCAAGCTAAGACTGGAATTAAGAAACCTGTCTTACATGTCAAGGGGTGCGATTACAGTTGCCAAGTAGGGATAATACAAAACAATAGATAGGATAAAGGAAGGTTTAAAAATGTCTGAAGACATTAAGAATTCTGTAACTTTTGTTCGTGATAAGTACAATTCTGAACGATATAAATCAGTCGTTGTATTCTAAAATATTTTATTTACCTAAAATTGATCGGAGATACCGCATTGGTGGGCATGAAAAGAAGGAAATTTTGCAAGACCTAAAATATACGGTATTTAAAATCCTGTCTCGACCTTCCTCTCGTCCGTTAAGCGTGGGTTTGTGCTCATTAATGCTGAGGGCACACACACACACACCTACACACACACCTACACACACACCAGCACACACACACACCAGAATGGAACCATGATATCATTGTGTTCAAGTTTCTGCCATTTCCTGAAGTTGCTTTTTGCCTAACTGTTTGGAAGTCAAAAGGAATGAGGCCGACGCCCATTTGTTGCCGTCATTTCTTACGCCTGGGCATATATTCTTTTGAACGGTGAGTGTAAACCTGGATCTGAGGATTTCATTCGCCAATCCTATTTTCGTCCCTAATTTGTTTCATTGAAAGGTTTTGCTAGGGTATTAATGACAGGCCTCGTTCAATTGGATGAGGGAAGCCAATCTAAACAAGCCATAGTCGTCTTAAACCTCAGACAGGTGCTGTGGCTTCGTCGTATTGAATTGAATTTCAGTCGTAAATTTTAAATCATTTATATCACTATGCAATGAAACGACTGAAAACTCAACAATGCTCCGTAAAGCAAACATTCCACCCTTCTCAGGTGTACGTGGGTGGCTGTCGACACCTTCCACACATGTGTCTGCGACAGCGCCATCTTTGTGAACTGATTGTTATCAGTCCTATCATGTATTGGAGGGGAAACATCTCTCCAAAGATGAGCTACGGAATAGAAAAGTGCTCGTTTACCACACTTAGAGAAAATCTGAGGCACTTAGATGCATCAAAATTACGTACATTTTTGTCCCAAAACAGAAACACATAAGTGCATCATAAAGAGAAAGTGCGTCATGATGAGCATATGGGGTCCTATGATGCACTTGGTCACATTGATGCACTTATGTGTTTCGGTTTACTATCAAAGCCGATGATGTACCAAGATGCATCAAAAACAAGTAAAAGAGATGCACCAGAAAAGACGAAATTTCGAATTACAATAGCAGTCTGCTTGTTAGTAACTAACCGCGTTTCATTTTGCACGTGTAACAAAACTACAAAACTTTTGTTCACTTTTCTTTGACAGAAATATGTTTTTCTGTCTGCTGCGCTGACACACAAAACTGAAACACCTACGTGCATCCTGATGCTTCTCTGTGAAATACCGGCGTGCATAAATAATTTTTTTCAAAATACAGTCATAGTGCGGACGGAGAACATTAATTTTGGAGATGCTTCTTAGAAGAGTTCGTCCTCTGATTTCGCATTGGCACTATTAGACATTGTAGAACATGAACAATTTCGTTTGTTTTATACAGTGATGGCGTTTAATAGGTCAGAGGGATAGAAGAAAGATTGGCCATGCTTCTTAGCACCTGATAGAGATGTAGTTATTTTATGGCCGTAATAACATACGCTATATTTTGTCGTAAATAGTTTCAATTCACGGATTTGCCTTCATGCTGGGCAGGCTCTCACTTATCCAAGCTTTAAAATCAAGGTCATTCATTCAGTCTACGTTTGGGTCGAGCTCGATTCACCACCTAGATAATTATATATGTAAGGCTTAGAACCGAGTTTTCGGCCATCCCAAGCGTCATCGTTTGGCGATTAATGCTGCAAGTTAGCAAGTTAGCATTCAAAGCTTGACCGAAGTGGGTGAATGGAACACGCACATTATGCCAGGATCTTTTCTTACGTCGCTTTTGCATGCCAAACAGAAACAGAGCTGTGTGATAGCGAAGCTGCACTATACAACTGCACGCTCAACTTATTAGTGAACGTAAAGATCGGACGTCGTACATTCCAGAAGTATATTGGCCACTGACTTTCATTGTATTATCGGTACGACGCACGAGTTGAGCGGTCATTCATAAGATGATTGTGTGATCGTACACATAGTGAGGCTGCAGCAGGAGTATCACTACGCCTTGTAGGGTTTTGCATATTGACAGAAGGATGAAATCTTCAATCGTTTCTCTCATAGCGTGTTCTATGTTGAACATGTCATATAGTGTTCTGTGTTGAACATGTCACATAGTGTTCTATGTTGAACATATCATATAGTGTTCTGTGTTGAACATGTCACATAGTGTTCTATGTTGAACATGTCATATAGTGTTCTGTGTTGAACATGTCACATAGTGTTCTATGGTGAACATGTCATATAGTGTTCTGTGTTGAACATGTCACATAGTGTTCTATGTTGAACATGTCATATAGTGTTCTGTGTTGAACATGTCACATAGTGTTCTATGGTGAATATGTCATATAGTGTTCTGTGTTGAACATGTCATATAGTGTTCTGTGTTGAACATGTCATATAGTGCTCGGTGTTGAACATGTCATATGGTGTTCTATTTTGAACATGTCATATAGTGCTATTTCCACCAGAAAAGCAGATCAATTCAAGAGAGAAAGTTTGACAAGTTAATGATACCACTCGAACAAACGTGATTGCTAGCAACGATGTGTTATTACTTATTACCTTTACCAAGGAGGTATGTTTTTGTCGTGTCTGTCTATGTACTCGTCTGTCTATTTGTCTATCAGCAGGATAGCTCAAAAACTTCTGCATGGATCTTTATGAAATTTACAGGAGTTTTGGTAATGTTAATTGACAGAGATGATTGAATTTTGGTGTAGATCGGTCCGTTTGTGTGTTTCACTAATGTTGGTCATAACGTTTGTTAGCAACATAACTCAAAACTTTTTGAACGGATTTTCAAAAAATTGTAGAAACTGTTAATGCTATGAAAAGGCACAAATGATTAGATTCCGGTGTTGATGCAAAGTAAATCATGGTTTCAGAGCTAATTTGAATTTTTAGTTACCGCTGCCTTGCTTGGCGGAGGTATGTGCTCTCAGAATGCTCTAGTTCTTATGTGGTTCGGCCACTGAATAATGTATGTGACCAGGGCTTTTGGCCATCATAAACCATGTACTGTACATACTGTAGTTTGTGATTTACTGTTTACTGTTCTAGATTATTGGGCTAGTTTAGCTGAGAGTAAAATTAAAGCATTGAGCCTTCCAGCTTAATCTAATATTTGGTTATTACACAACGCAATTCATGCGCTCCGACGACATCACTTTGGCTTTCTAGCCTGTTAGTCATTGGCCACTCAGTCTTGGTTTTTTAGCTGCAGAAAGGGCTAGAGGTGACGTCATCATCAGCAGGTCTGTCGATTGGATATCGTTGAACCACCGCCCCAAGCATATTTAAATTGTATTGTCAAAAATTGCATTATCAGCAATTTCTTACGCGTAGCTATGTCAATTGGTGTCCATGTGCGAGGGCACATTGCATGCTGAATTTGAAAGGAAATTGTACAGCTCTAGATCAACGAGCAATAAAGTCATAAAATGCATAGAACATAGTCCATTTATTGGGGGATCCGATAGTATCTCGAGTAGCATTTATTTGCATACTCCTTCATTTCACACCATGGTAACAGGTGCCCATCTTAAAACGAAAATTCACTACACATTTGATTAGATAAAATATTTGAAGTAGAATGATAAGGTGAATCAATCCTGTCTGTGGTGATGCAAGTCTAACAGTTGTAATACAAACATCTGGAGCCAGAAATACTATAATGTCTGTTCTGTAGGTTACGGCCTGATCTACAAAGGGGGCATTGGAGCAATTACCTAGGCCCCCTGTCAAAACACCTTCTGGAAAAATTGAAAAGTAATAAAAGACGAAATATAAAAAATACACTTCAGACAGAGATATGAGTATATATGAATGCATAAAAGGCTTCATATGTTCATATTATATGTTCATATCATATGTTACATAATAACCCCTTAACACCTTTATTTTTCTCACAATACAGTACAGAAAGACAGAATAAAATATGTATACATAAAAAAAGAGAATGCACCCATCTAAAAATGATACTTATGGAGCGCTACTGCATTCTACTGACGTTCGATATAAAATTACATCTCATGTACTACGGTATAAAAGAATCTTTTCACGAGATAGTTTCGTAAAAGCTTCCTAAAATTGAAAGAAGTACTGCATTTCGTCCATCAAACAATTGATATCAGCTATTATCACAGACTAACATGATCAATGGTAGACTCATGGATAAAACAACTAAACTTGATGGTCACGCCTTTTAAAATGTTACCGGACAATACTGCCACGACCACAACACGTTCCCTACATTGTCTAAAACAATGCTAAAGCACATACTGATTCATGAAACCCAGCCGCAACCATCCATCGACAAAACCATTGATTTATTATTTCAAGTGCACAAAAGACTATGCTAGACCATGAGCAAAATCCGTCCCGATTGTGAAGCTGATCATATAAGATACACTGTGGCACGATCTATGAAGCGTGAACATTTTAATATACTGTAATTTAAGTAAAAAATCTAGAAGTATACAACAATATCTAGAAAGACATTATTTAGTAGAAGAGACTGGGCAATGCCCAGGGGTTTTTGCTCCCTCCCGACAAGGGCTGAGCGCCAATCCCACGCCGAAACCCCACCAGGGAGAATCGCTCAGCGCTCAGCCCCTGTGTATGCTCAGAATACACGCCATAACAAGTAAATTAAAGTGGAATAAAAAATGCCTGCTACAGTCACCCTCTCCCAACCACAATATACGTGTCCCATAGCAACACCTGAAAAAAATCAACATTAATTTACCAGATCTCGAGTCACAATATTGCCTAAGTGCATGTTCTTTGAATTTTTTCTTGAAGGAATAATTAGAAAGGGGCTGAGTCAATATTTCAGGCATCCCATTAAAACAGCGAACGCTTTGAAAAATTGTAAATCGCCTTTGTACATGCATCCTAGTTCGCGGAAAATTCAGCCTTTGGCCACGTATTTCATACTTGTGATTAGGAACCAACGGACTATAACACTTCTCGAATATTGTGGTATCGCGATCAAATACATGGCGCAAGAATTTCAGAAGGAAACTAGAGCACTCTGAGAGCGCATACCTCCGCCAAGTGAGCCAACGGTAGCAAAAATTCAAATTGGCTCGGAAACCATAATTTTTTTTGCATAAACTCCAAAATCTAATAATTTGTGTCTTTTTATATTAATAACAGCTGGTTCAACTTTTTTGAAGATCCGTTCATAACTTTTTGAGTTATACTGTTAACAAACGTTATAACAAATATGAGTCAAACATACAAACGAACCAACCGATCTGCACTAAAATTTGATCATTTATGTCTTTTATCAATACTAACAACTCCTATAA
>LQNS02020119.1:5057841-5077372 GCA_001587735.2 Parhyale hawaiensis | reverse complement strand
GGCAGCTCCTTCCATGTTGTTAGTGGTGGAGCTAAATAAAGATGCTGCTTAATGAGGAATTGGAAGGTCCCGATATAACCTCGCTGCGCGGTGAGCGGTGACTATTCTGTCTTCTGATTGGCTGAACTTAAATCTTCAACGAATACATTATCACGGCTCTTCGTTTCGCTCGCGGGCAGTAGACAAACCAATGCAAGGGGTTAGTGACTCAGCTAGCATTGTGTCGTCACAATGACGCAGTAAATAATACTGCTCAGCTTTGTAACTCTGATGGGAGGATGACGTCATTACGACGTTTAGTGGCGTAAGAATGACGTCACTTACCTATAGAAACTCTGTCTTGGTAAGGTCCACGAAGCGATTTGGTGTCATTGTAATATCTCTGTTTAAACCGCGGCTCTCACTGATGCTTGTTACCATTCAGTGCACTATGTTTAGTTCGCACAAAACTTATCAATTGCTTTTAAGATATTAATATGTTAACCCTGAAATATTAACAATGGATCTCTCTCGGTAGTTGCACGACACGGTAGGGCTAAAGGGAGATACAGTCAAACCAGTCATTCATAGTTGGCACCACCAATGTGACGTCACAAGAACGCGTTCTGATGAGCCAATAACAGCGCTTAGATGGCTCACTTGTTCGCCTTGCGTGGAGTGAGTCTCCAATCAGCGTCGCCGCTTGTCATGCACTTCAGTGACGTCATTAAAAATTTATAGCTTTCTTATTGGTTGAATTGGTAGAAAATTTTTTTCCTTGAAAATGAAACTACCTCCTCTTTTCCTACCCATGTATAAAGTAAGTGTTATCCATTTTTGATGCTCTAGGTTTATTGAAATGTCCAAATTTTGATGCAGTAAGGGTCTATTTTGCTTTTCCATTTTAAGTGTAAAGACTATTTCACGTATAATTTTCATTTCTAAGTGAAAGCCAACTGAAACATTGTGCTGCACATCTACCCAGAGAATATTGTACATACTAATACACTACCCACTCAGAACTACTATTCAAGATATTATATCCTCCGCTATGTTAATCGCGTTTTAGGGATTATGCATAATTTTGGTATACATAGCCAGTAGTTTAAAAAAATGTAAGCTAACATTTAAGAATGAAATCGCAGGTGAAAAATTAAGGTTGAGTGAATTTATAGAAGAAATAATTGAATCGAATGATATACTGAGCGTTTTTCGGGAAATCCCTAAAATAGTGAATACTATCGTTACTAAATACCTAAAAATATACTGACATTATTAAGTCTGATATTTTTGTAGAATTTGAGCTTCTCAGGAATTTTGTAAAGTTGTCATAAACATAAGTAAATGAAAAGTGGAAATTTTCTCGATGGTGATAACACGTGGTCTTTGGACGACAATTTAGACGGCAAATACTTGGCTGAAAGTCTTGCACAAGGGAAAAAATAGAGACTAATTAACATTTATTTTCTCAAAATAATGTGCATTATCATCACTGCTGCCAATTCAGTATATAGGTATACACCTATTTATATATGTGCATATGTATAGTTTTTTTTTTTTGGGGGGGGGGGAATTTCAACCATAGGTAGAAAAACTCAAAATAAATTGATTTTTGGGAATGAAAAAATGCCCAAAACTCCTTAGTTTTCGAGTTATAATAACTTAAAGAAATTTGAAGCTACGTGCGCGCCAATGTTAGCACTAGTTTTGATAGTTCAGCACGTTTCTGACCCCACAAAAGCAGTTTACATTATTTTTACAATAAAAACTGCAATTATTTCATGGTTAGGAAAAATATCTGCAGTTTCAAACTTAGCATTTAACGTAATCACACTACTGTATGGCGGACACTACGTCGTCAGAGTTTACATCTGTGTCGTTAAAAAAAAAAAAAAATGCAAGGGTTGCTGCCACCAAATTTTGAACCTGGTGTACAATTTTCAGAGTGGCTCATGCAACAGAGAACAGGGGATCCCAACTTCTCCAAGCTGATTCATAAGCAGGTAGAATATTGAGCCTTTGAAGATTCTTTAGAATGTTTTTTTCTGAAAGAAGCGAATATTTTCATAGCCTTTGCATTATTTATTTGAAAAATTGAAAGTACATTGCGATTATTTTCAGGATGAGACATTTGGAAACGTAGATTTTGAAACACTTAGTGGCACAATAGCATATTTTGTTCAGTTGTTATTGCATTGTAATATTCCATGTACATATAACCCATGTCTAAAAGAACTTTTCTTCCAGGTTGTTTCGAATACCTCCCTACTATACTTTTAATAGCTAATTTTGTGTATACTTTACTCGAAAATTAGGGGCCGATATAGCATGAACTACATATATGTGCAAGGTAATTTCTGGCAGCGGGTGATGGGCAGTCACAAAGACCTGGTTAATTCACCGCAGGTAACTTTATCGGCTAGTAAGTTTATTTCTGAAAACTAATAGTCAGGAAATTCATCGACTGGTACTCTTAAATTCATTACCAGGTAAATTTATCGCCTAATAAATTTTTCGCTTGGGAGATTCATCGCCGGGTAAATTTGTCTCCAATAAATTCAGCGCCCGTCAAATTCATAGCCAGATAAATACAGCACAAATTTAAATGCATATTAATAATGGCATGATCACTGGCGGTGACTTGGCTATGCTCTGTATTAATACAGCAGGCGATGAATTTCCCAGGCGATTAATTTACCAAGAAAGGAATTTATCAGTCGATGCCCTTATGAGGAGATGTATTTATCAGGCAAGAAATTTACCCTCAATGAACTTTGACTGAATTTTAGTAACTTTCGAAACTAAAAAAAGTTGTTCTGATTTAAATTGGAAGGGTGCAGCAAATCACACAAGATTGAAAATTTTAAATAATTACCAGCTGAAACCGAAGGCATCTGCCTTGAAAATATCAATCGCAAACGTAGCTTAAATATAATTATTTACTTATATTTATTTAGCACCATAACGTGAGCCGTTTTCTCCCTCGTTTTGTAATTTATACATAACTCATAGCACCTAATGTGAACGATTATAGTTTTAGATGGTGTTGTTTGGTGTATTTTCCTTATACATTAGTGTTTGGTGAAGCTGGGCAGTTACGGCCATTGGCATCGAAGCTGCAGGAGTAAGAAAAAGGCCGGTGCTTTGCGGCCTCCCGTAATTTTTACTCTCGCCACTAGGCTGCAATTAAGCGGTCTTCTCTGGTAATGTTTTCTGAAAAAGAAGAATTAAATTAAACGTTTGACGTACTGTATCACTAGTATTTTTTATCCAGAATTTTAGGATCAATATGAAAGAAAAATACTGAGACACGGGCGTCAAACGACGTGTGTAAAGCCAATTGAGCAAGAGTCTACGTGGAAACTCAAACCCTGCAGCACAGCACAACCTCCTACGATCATATTAATAACGGAAGAAAAGTGAGTTCAAAAGCATGCTTATCTCCTTAACAAAAGAGTTAACTGCATTAAGAGAAACTAATCATTATTTTGGTGATCTGGTTTCGAAAAGTTTAAGTGGGGCAGACATAGAGCCGAAACCTCCTAGCTAGTACAACTCCGTCTGAATCCCGAACAGACATATTTCGACGCACACGGCGCTGTTGCCGCGACATCCTCGCTTTTGCTTTGCTGCAGCCGGTTGAATTCCTAGTCAACTATTAGCCGTGAGAAACGGAACTTAGAGTACCACATAACTAGAGACTGACTGAAATGCCTTCAGCCCCCTACGGCTGAGCACAGGTCCTGGTAATGGATTTTCTAATCAACACGAATCAGAAGCTAAAGTAATAAAAATCAACGGAGGGGCAATATGATTTTTTCAGTAGTTTTCACTGTGGGTGAAACTCAAGAAATCTTTATGTCCTTGTTCATGAAATGAGTATATGACTGATTTGCTCATTAGTCTTTCGAGACTTGACTTGTTCGCAGCTGCAAACGGGTGCGTTGGATCTGCCACTTTAAATCAGTAAATAGATAAATTTTATTAGCTACTCGTAAGCCTTATTTGCTCCAGGGATAGTATTAAGTCAAGTGGTAAGTAGTTAAGTGCCGAACAGTAAGATTTTAGTCAAGTTGTTTAGTCAGTTACTAATCTACTGGACTAAATTCTTAATCCATTATGTTCTATTTTTCAAGCACGTCAGCAGGGAGTAGCCCCTCATCAGGGAGTAGCCACTAATGCTGTAGTGTGAACGAGTTTTGGTAAGTAGTTAGTCAAGTGACAAGTAGCTACTTACCACTTGACTAACTACTATCCCAAGAACGAACAAGGCTTTACGGACGGGGTACATATAAATGAGGATCACCTTATCCGTGAAGTAAGATTAAAAGCAAACAATGGTTGATAGTATTATTCTATACTACACTGCCCAGGGGTGGGTTCATTGTTTGGCCCCTATATGGTAACGGTATGCTCTATTATCAGCTACATAAACCGTGTTGCAAGTGCTAGAAGTAACCCGATTACGGTGAGTCAATTGAAAACTCCATTTTGCAGCTCAAGATTTAGTTTTGGGAAGTATCACCGATAACCGAATAAGGGTGAAATTGATTCAACTGGTAGAAGCCAACGCTGCAGGCTCAAGTTTCGGACAAGTCAAACCTTGAAGTCAAACCAATGTTTATTTGTAAAAAGTGACCACCTTTATATAAATTAAATATTTTTTGGGGAGGTAAAAGTTAAGGGAAATCACATTGATAAAAAAGTTTTCGCCTAGGTCATCATGTTTTCAGGAGTCAAGTTTACTGGAAAAATTCCTAAAATAACATTACTCTCTGCAAAATTGCGTTTGATAATCGTATATGAATGACAATCATTCAACATTAACAACATTTTATTTTTATAAAACCATTTTATGTTACAAATGCACCAATCGAGTTTCATGCTTTTCGAAACTGCTGTTGCAATTTTGATATAAACCTCTTCCATCAAGTACAGAATTCACTCATCATAAAGATTCATCATTGATGTTTGTATCTATGTCACGTACAGTGAGACCTCCTTTTCCCGCACTCATACTGGATTATGTATCACTTCCTGTGGTTGATGACTTGGTAATTTTGGGTGTCAAATTTGATTCAATGTTGACATTTGAGCCCCACATTCGTTCGGTTGCCTCACGAGCATCGCAGAAAATTGGTCTTATGAGATGTGTTTGGAGGGTTTTTGGCTAGGTAGAGTTGCCACGTCGCTGCTTTAATTGCTATGTCTTCCCTCTTCTGGGTTCTGCTGCCGATTGTCATCTGTGTTTGCTTGACAGAGTGGTTCGTCGATGTGGGCTCATGCTCGACGGTGTTGTGCCTTGTGACCTGGCGCATCGTCGCAGAGTTGGTGGGGTCTGCATTCTATATAAGATATATAATTGCCCTAATCATCCACTGTCTGAGTTTTTTTCAGAGCCATTTGTTCGGGTGAGGTATACTAGGCATACTGGTGCTCTTCATGAGTTTGCCTTGGAACCGGTAAGATGCCATATGGGCCATTATTCTCGATCGGTTTTTCCATCATTTGTGGATGTGTGGAATGGTCTTGATGGCTCTGTTTTTGCTGGTGCTGGTATAGGCAGGTTTAAACGGTCTATACACAGAGCTATTCTGTGATCTCGGATAGTCTCTTTTTTCTCTTCTCTCGCTGGGCTGGTTGCGTGGGGCTTTGTCAACCTCATGGAGTTCCCACGTCGCCAATCTAGTGTAATTTAATAATAATAATAATAATTAAACAGTTATTTTGTCTGTTGATTAGCAAAAGTTGACTTTCACTGCCCTAATACTTTTCAGGTACTGTAAAATATTGAATGAGTTCAACATTGAAGCTATCCATTAAGAACAAGTTCTTCAGTTTTCTATGATGCCTAGGTTTGTTGTCAGGATGGCTGCCATGGAAACCGCGTCGGCAGTCCGTTGTTTTCACGTGCAGTTGTGATTTGTCTCGTAAAACATTTGAAATAAAACTGAACTGAACGTGAATGGCTACCGCTGACTGCCTCTCGTGACCGTTTCTGTGTCGATCCTCCTTCTTCTTTCCGTCATTTTTCTTTTCTTCTTTTTCTTCTCTCTGCAGGACGAAGGGACGAACGTCAAATGTACAAACGAGCGAATTATAATTGAATCTTAATTACGGCTGGAAAAGTACACAGAAAATTATTAAAATTGATTAAAACAGAGAAGGAAACAACGCTCAAACGGAGGTACTGGATGCTGGTAGGAACGTGAATCTTCATGGAGGATTCGATGTTATATGAGCGAAGTGGGAAAGATCGATTGACAAGGACCGGAGGACAGGCTTCGGACGAGGAAATAGATAGGGGAAATAATGATAAAATTACGGACAGCTGCTTGAGGCTGCCTTCCCTTCATCGACCAACCAGGCCACTTCTGCTGAAGTCGGTACGCTACTCTCTCGGTGAGAGGCTCAGCGAAGAGCCGTGGAATAGGTCTGCCCTAGGTTCCATTTAGGCTATTTGAAAGCGGAAACTTAACCCTGTTGTAGGCTACATTCTCTTCTGTTGCCATGGAAATTAAGTGGTGTTTTCCGATCAGTTTAGCTCCTTTACTCTGCCTTAAGCTATGCTAGTCATGGAAATTAAACGGTGTTTCGCGCTACGTACGTTTAGCGCTTTTTGCAGCTGAAAATTAGTTATCCCACAGTGAAAACTCATCATTGTTTGAGACTACGTTTGTCCTCGCTTGCAAAAGGAATATAACTGTGCTTTAAGCTAAGTTTTATCGTTCTCTATCAAAATTTTCAGCTGCTTCAGAAACTTTTTTACAACTTCAGCATCGTGAACATCCAAAAAGCTTGTTAGGGGTTTAACTGAGGAAACCTACGAGTGCTTAAGCTTACATTCTGCATATCTGCGTTGGAAACTAAGTTTGCAATCATTACTTAAGAGTCTGTCTAAATTGTTGTTGTGTTAGTGAATGTCTTTCCAGAGTAATATTCTTGACTACAACATTTTGCATGGCTGAATTTAAGCGAGTTAAGCCCGGCTTCCACTATAGAATTTCTTCTGCTTAAGCAGTACAGAGTACAGTCCTTATGTTTTAACTTTTCCTTGTACACAACAAAAGAATGAAAAGCTTTATGAAAGCTAATCCCTTGCAAATTTGAAGGGATATCCGGTACTTTAATAGAGTGACTAGAGGCTAACATTTTAACGACAAATTTAGTGGCCCCCAGTCGTGTTTACAGAGTCACAATAAAACTTTCGAACGCTTTGGACTGCGTACGACGGACGAAAGACCACAGTGTGAACCCGTAACTGGAATTTTGTGCAGAGTATGTCAGTGAAGCCCATATAGTTTTGTAATAAAAATGTTAGGTATTCTCTATCTTAACAGTGTTCCAGGTACACTTTTATTACCTCTTTTGTTACTGCAACATATTTCTTGCTTCACTGTAGGAAAATCCGCAAACTAAAAATCAGGGAAACACCGTATTTTTTGATAGGACTTTGTTGGCATTTCTTCTTGATCAATGTCCTCGTAAATTCAAGGATTTTTTCACAGTGCTTAACTGAGCTTGAGGCAATCAGATAGTAGGCCTACATATCATCCGTCATGATAACTTAAGCCCATAGCTCACAATAACTTTTTTTTAACAATTCAACGTAGTTTGGATGAATATTGGCTGCAGTCTGCATATATCAATTTCAAAGTTTATTTATTTATTTATTTTTTGAAATTAGCACTGCATTTCAACATGATTTTTGACCGGTTACATCGTGTGGTAGTACGTATTGGGGTTGTTGAGTTTGCCTAGCCATGAAAAATCGAAAAAAGTCCGAGTTCAACAGCTAGAGAGAACTAGAGTCACAGGTGTGCATTTAAATTTTATAGCTACATGAAGGGGCACTACTGCATGATTTTAGAATAAATCCTGGTCAGTGTAATCTCTTTAACATGTATTTAAATTGTTCAAATTTCTTATATATTTGAAGTTATTCATTAATGTAAGGTGTGTTCATTACACACTGGAAGGTGCTTCTCAAAAAGTCACACTCTAAAATAAATAATTAATGCAAAAACATTAGAAACGTACTGTGTAACAATACTTAAGTTTGTTTTACGTTGGTGAGAGAATCATGCAATGGTATTAAATCCTATATCTGTAGGCTAAACTAGTCATTTATTGCTAAGATAATCGTATATTCTACCATAAAATTGTTCCAAAATAAACGTGTTAACCTATCCCTGAGGAACCTCATGTCTTACGAAGGCTTATTTCTGTACTCCCACACTCTAGCTGAGTTTTATCTGAATTTTAATAATATTTTAAGCTAAAATCTGGCCAAGCGTCGTATTCGGTGTATCGAATTAAGCTACTGCAAAACCGTGGTCAGTCGCAGGTAGAGCTAATATTTCGCAGGATGCACAGGATATCAAAGCTACAGTGACTACTAAGGAAACAATATACAATGTTTCAGGCTCGTGATAAACAAAACTCACTAAGGGAAGAGACTACGGCGTATTTTTTTTAAAGGTAAGAAACTTTCATCTCCTTGAAGACGCTAACTTTGATGACGAAGATTTTCGTGGTGATCTTAGTAACTTTGTCGGAAGGGTCAAATTCATCGATTTCTTTACCCCAAAAGTTAAGTAGCCAGCGATTGGCCCTGCAAAGTAGAGCTGAACCAAACTTTGTAGTGTTGAATCGTCGATAAATTTAGACTGTTACATTCATATAGATTCAATGAATCAAGTTTTAGGCGTTAACCGGGATGCGATTATCCCTGAGGTGACCGGAAACTCAGTTCAGTCCTCTGAATGGATTCGGCACTCTCAAGTGTAATCGGGTTGCTCTTAGCATTTTTGGAACATGATTTAAAATGGAGACGCTATGGATATCGTGAAAGAGCACTCACGAGGATTGACGTTTCCGGAATGTCAGATAGGAGCGCTGGTATCGCCACATTCAATCATTTCATAGGAATTAGTGTAGCTCAATTACGCCGAAAAAGTCTGTAAATATTATTTATGGAGTGGGACTGCGCTTTGAGTAGTCTCAACCGTAATACATCTGAGTTTGACGCCTGAAACGCGTTTCAAAAGTACGAACAAGGCAAGCCTTGTAACTTAGTTTAATTCGACTTTGTCGATCTAGTCAATACCTTTTCAACACTTATAGTATGTTTAAGATTCCAGTAAAGTCAAGTCTGTTTTTTCGAGCGTAACCCAACATCGCCGCGCCAATTGATGATAACTTTTATGTGGTACGATTTACTTTCAAATTTGCTGCGCACAAAATATAATCGTGAAAATTTGAGTGGCACACTCAATGATTACAAATCTTGACGTAAAATTCAAGATCAGGAAAATCCCTAAAACAGGCGTTTAGGTGATTCAGTGATGGCCAATTTTCCTCAGGGCATTCAAGAGCCTTCGATTTTAAACATTAACCCTATTCGTTACCAATTTTCTTCACCCGCTTGAGAGCCAAGGCGAGACAAATTTGTACCTCCCGCTAAAAATTCTCATAACTTCATGAATATAGGAAATTCTTTCTTCACAGTCAGAAAGTCATTTATTCAACTATTATTTCACCTATTTAGTTACAAAATAAGGGTCAGGAGTGGTTTTATTGTCACTTCAGTTTGAATCTAAGAAAATATCACCGGGCGGGGCAGGGTGAATGCTCCGGCAGCACTTATCTGCAGCAGTTATCATACTTCCACTGTAACTGCAGAAGCTGCAGATAACTGCTCAGTGGTACTGCACTGACAACTGCAGCAGAGAACAGTTAGACTGGGACAGACTTCAATTGTTAACCCTATTCTTCTTCCTGGTATGTTTAGGCTAATCAATTGCACACTAAACTAGGACTTCATTTATGCTTCATTTGTGACTTCGAATTACTTTTATTGCAGTGACAGTGCTGCTGTCAATGCTTCTGCTCCTGTTACAAACCATATTCTGTAAATTTAGATCATGATCTTTTACTTCAAAGAGCTGAACGTATTATAGCTTCTATTTTTCATTTCTAACCTTGTTGCTGTCCTTCAGTAATCATTTCAAAGTTCTTTTCCTTAAAAAATCTCCGAATGAACACCATTCAAACAGTGAGGAACGTGTGTACCACATTATCTTAGTCCTTGCTTTGGTAGTGGGCGACTAACAATGCATAGCTGCTGCTGTGATGCTGTTTGACGTCAATCCAGATACGAGCGTTCACGGAAATTATATAACCGAATTTTCTAAAATAATGATTTTTTCACGATTGTTGGCTACAATGTACTGGTATCTTGTAATTTTATTGGTATTCATAAGAAATTAGGAAAAGTCATGGATGTTTGGGCACTGAAAATCATTGAGTGTAGAACAGTGATCAAAAAAAAAAAAAACGGTAGAGCGGTACAATTTGGTCTCGCCTCGTAGCAGATAGGGTTAATTAAGTGAGACTTTCGGTTCTTAAAACTGTTATGGAAAACTCAACATAGAGAAAATTTGGTTGATAAACAATTTAGCGATGCATTTTGTGATGTTCAATGTGGTCAGAGAAGCGAGGTGATCTGAATATGAACTCGACTGGAAAACGGGTCGGTATGAACGCAATGAAAAGAGGTGCACAACGTTGCGACAGTTTGAAAAAAGATAGTGGTGCCTTAGCAGCAACAGACGACGATAAAAAGAAAGTGCGTGATACTCTGAGTGTTAAAGATTCTGATATTGTGAACCTGAGACGACCAAACAGGCATAACTCTGTGAAAAGTTCAGATGAACTTTTTCTTTTCGAAATAGCCGAATCCGAGAAGAGTTTCTCAAGAACCGTACCGGAACCCTTCCAGAAGAGAAGCGAATTTTTGTTCAGTAGCAGCGGTAATTTCGGATTGGGACCCAACATGTCTGAGGACCGGAGGATAAATTGTGAAGGAAATAACTCAGGTTTTCGAACTAGTGATGAACTGAAAGATAAAAAACCTCGTTCCAATTGGCTGGAAATGACGGCTGGTGAAGGGCATCAGAGAACACAGTTTAATTTTATATCTCAGTCGTCACTACGTCATTCCATTGAGGAATCGAATTTTCAGTTTCGGGTTAGTCGAGCCATCAAAAAAGTCAAGGCGGGTCCGGGTCAAAATGAAAGTGTTGGACGAGGTTCGTTTCGAAAACCAAGCATAAATAACGCCACTAGAAAATCTTCTTCAATCATTAGGCAAAAATCAACCAATCAGTCGGTAGTAGAATGCAAGTACGAAGAAGGGAGTTCTTTCTTGAACGTGTGCGTCGCCAGCATTAATCTAAATTTAAACAAAGATAGGACGGAGGAGCGACTTGGAAAAACTGAACCGGGAAAAAGTTCTGCTGATACAGCGGAAAAAAATCCCGACCCGGAGTCACATACCCAAACCGAACCACCTGCAGCCAAAGAAAAAGAAAAGAACCCCGAGCCCGTTTCCAAAAATCAGCGGAAAAAGAAGGAAAAGTTGAAAAAAAGTGAATCGGTGACAGACGAACAGCAACAGGAGGAAAGATCAGCTCGAGATTTTAAACTCGACGAATTGAGAGCTTTTGTACGGGAAATTTTAAAGGCAAACAACGAGGCAGGCGCGAGTGGCAGCCGGAAATTCAGACGCGAATTGAGAAAATCGAGTGAGGGAAAACGAGTTAGTAAGTCAGCTGCGCAAGAACAGGTGCGGGAGGTTAAAAAAGGGTGAGTTGCCGTATCCTAACAAGGTCGAAAAGACTCCTAATAAAAACTTGAGTTTACAGTCAGCTACGTGCATATTTCTAAGCTGGTATTTTATTCTAAAAAGCTTCATGTGCGCTGATTTTCACAAGGTTCTGTGCTTATAATGGCAATGTGAGTTTTCCTAAAGACATGCAAGTGCTCTAATAAACAATTTCGATGAGGTTCTTTGCGCATAATGGAAGTAAAAAATTTGCTTCAAAGCTTCAAGTGTGCTAATAGGCATTTTTGATAATGGTTATTTATTTTATTTTACCTGGCGATGAATGTATTTTTTAAGAGCTACATGTGCACCTTTAAAACATTTCTGAAGAAGTCTTTCGTTCAACATGGCCGTGGTAATCCTGCTTAGATAAACATTCTTAATAATCTTTGCTTTAAAACATAGCAAATTTAAGGTATACCGCAGATGTCTTCAGTTGATTAATTTTTCTATTGCTTAGTGGAGCATAGTAAATTTGGCTTATGTGGCGCATAAATGCAGTGCTTTGACTTATATTCTAATTGTCTATGATATGCTCGTTGCTGAAAAGAGCGGCAGGATAATAATAGGCGATTCTCTAGGTAGACTTTTTGGTATTTTTATTACTTCCGCCAAGGATTTTATGTTTGACGACTTTGTCTTGCTTTTTGTCTGTCTGTCCTTTTGTTTGTCTGTCCTTAAAATAACTCAAAAAGTTGTGGACGATTCCTTGCGAAATTATCAGGCATTGTTGTGCATATTGAGATTAACAGATGATCAACTTTTGGTGAAGATCCGTTTGACCGTTCGTTCGTTCGTCTGCCACCCAGTTCTTAGAACCCTAACTCAAAATTTATGGATGGATTTTTATGAAATTTGCTAGACGACCCGTGACCCGTTGGGTCGTCATCACGTTCGTCTTCGCTTCCGCAAATAAAACAGATGTTATTTTTGAATGTATTTTTATGTAATTGATATCACAAAAAGTAAATTACCAAATTTTTGCTACGATCTGTTTGTATCAGTCATTTGGCTCTGTGTCTGACTTTATGTTTGTCTACAAAATAACTCAAAAACTTATGAATGGAATTTTGTGAAATGTTCATTAATTATTCGGTATAATACGAAGAGTAAATGATCAAATTTAATGGTGATCGGATGATCCGTTTGTGTGTGTGAATAATGATTGTCTAAAAGTTTGTTAGCAACATAACCCGAAAAATTCATATCAACGGTCTTCAGAAAATTAGATAAACTTGCATAAATCTCAAAAAGCACAAATGACGAGATTTAGAAAGGAATTATAGTTTCAGACCCAATTTGAAGACTGATTTGCTTGGCTGAGGTATACGCCTTCAGAGTGTTCTAGTTCTTTCTGAAATAGCTTAGTGTTTAACGAAATTAATATTCATATCCAGGTGTCGATTTTTAATTTAGACAGTCTTCGATGGTGATGATTTTTTAGATTTATGTACGCTAATCTCATTTGCTTCAACTTGTCTGACACTTTAGTTATGAGCGGTAGTATTTCTGGTTTCGAACGAGTTCCAAACCGATCACCCTTCTGACCCTTGAAGCAGTCTCGCAGATAATCAGTTTGAGAATAACACCTCAAATGTGATCCAAATCTTGAAACAAAACAATTATTGAAGGCTTATAAAATTAGCTTATCCTAATGAAACTACCTTTGTCAGGAACGTTGTTTTCTACCTGTATATGCTCATCTATCCAGACCAATATTCTAAACTCTTGCTACCTGGTCTCAGTTGCATCGTTATCACACACGAAAGAAGTGAAAAAAGGTGATAACGTTTTCGTTGAAGACTTGAGTATACATATTTGTTTGTCTGTCAACTCAAAAATGAGTTAATCAATATTATACTTTTTTACTGGGAGTCAGGTGGGTTGACCTAGATGAGAAATATGCCAAAACTCTAGAGTAAGCGAGCCATCAAAAACAATGGCGTTGAAATTTTGCCCCGCACCGCGGGTAATGGTCTTAATGATATTACATATTTATTAACTGATGTGATCACGGCCTTCTTGTTAAATTCTCAAATTTCTCTAATTTCTAACAATTCCAACCTAACAGGTCATGTTTAAAGAATTGCTGACGGCCAGGAGTACTTTACCAGTTATTCCAGGTTTTAGCAAGGTAGCTAGTTCCTATTACAGCTGTTTTAATTATTGTTTCTTTTGTGCCTAAAAATGGGCGTGGATCTTGGGACAAAAACTTTCGGTCTGGAGAAGGCCTCAAAATTTGTCTTATAGAATTTGGATAGCAGGAAATACAAAGGCTGCAAAATTGCAGCACCCATTTTTTGTAGCAAATAATAACACATTTGCTAGGCTGCATTTCTAAGCAAATAACTACTCAATTTGCTTTCGCTTGAAGATTAATAACTATATTTTGCTAATTAACCTAAAGTGAGGTACTTTACAACACAATGCGCATATTAATAACCTGCTTAATTTCGTTATATTATTTAATATTTTTCACTGCTTTACCATAATTTAAACACAATCGCATTTTACTAAGCTATCCGTAATTTCGTAGTATTTTTTATACTCTTTTCAGATTTTACGTTTATTACAATATAATCGCATATGACTAAACCATGCCTAATTTCATTTTTGGTACTTTTACTTTACATTCCATTTCCTACCACTTTTCAATTTATGAATTGGTGAATCAATGGATGTATGTATGGGACGTGTGGTGATATACCTACGCGTTTAAAATTAATTAATAAATACCATTTACTCGTCCATATAACTGACAAAACCGGAGACCTAACATTACAGTACATTTTCTGGTCACGCTCCAGGCCATAAGATAATAAAGGAAAATTAGTAACCTAGCATTTTCCACCGAAGCGGAGTACACGAGCCGGGATACAACACATTCGTTAACACAACAGATGAAAGCTGAAACAGAAAATAACGTAGTATTTCTCGTATAGACTGCATACGATGCCTAGAGACAATAATTTTCCTATATAAAAATTATAAAAGAAATATCAGATGAAGTTATTTACCAATACGTAGGTTAAAAAAGGTGCTGCATGAATCACGAGTACCTACATTTTCTTTTTTTTTTCTTAATGGTAGACTGCAGCGGTCACTGATATAAAAAATAAACTATGCAGCTTCTTACCATGAACAACGTGTTCCTTTGCCTCAGGTAATGCACGCTGATTTTTTCAATATCCGCTTATTTCGTCGTTGCAGTTAATGTACTGAAGGATGACGCCAGTAGCATGTAGCTACCGCGTACGCAATCCAATGGCTACAAAGAATAAGTGGATGCACTAAAGTAAGTAACTTCAACCATGATAGTATGCAGTAGTTTTGCATGTTTTTATTTCGTTAGTTTCTAATGCATTGGCTCCTACCGCAACTAGCTTACTTTGGTCTAAGTCAGAGATAAAATGTAGAATAAGTTTTCAATATTTTTGGTGACTCACTGGCACGATTTTTGAACCCAATTTTTAAGATGTTCTGTGGCCTGAGAGCAAAGTTTGCTCAGTTAACTGCATTTCTTCAAATGTGCTATCTGATATAGGGCTCAATATAGTTCATTTTGAATAAAAGTTTGCACAACTGAGCTCAGAAAATTGAATCAACAAACTGACTCGATTGTGGCAATGATCCTTCAAATGAGTCACCAGCAATATTAACATCTGCTATCATTCTCAGCACTCCTGTCTCGTTAGTTTATCTTGTGGATTCAGAGGCATTTATACCCGATTTCTTCTTGCGTTATTATGGACAATTTTGAGTGGAGTGAGTTTTTGCACATTATGTGCCTGTTTTGGGGGCTCATTGAGGAATAAAAGGTTAACTCGCTTTTATATTTTCTGAAGCTTTGACAGCCATCTTGTTATTTTCCTCAGGTCACTCGTAAAATAAAAACAGTTGCCCATACGACTAAATTTTCTTATGATGCATCTCAGAAGAAGAGAGAAAACTATGGGCAAACAAGTCTGTGGGAGACTTCAACATTCATCCATCTTGGTCGTTCCCTGTTATTCATTTATTTTCTTACAATGAAATAAAACAAAACTAGCACAAAAATAAAGAATAACCGGCGAAAAATATCAAAAAGTTAGTCATGCGGTATTCGAAATCAACATTGTCCCACCTTTTACCACAGAATTAAATAGAAAGCTTCTTCACTCCTGATTAATTGATGATGTAGAAAATTACAAGCGTCCTAAAAGTTACGTATGCATAGATGTTTATGCAGTGTGTCGCCTGATTCAAAAATAATTGTGAAACGTCTATTCGTTTCCATGCAATGATACTTAAATCTTTGACCAAAAGTCCGTAGACTTTTTCAGCACTCCCGTTCACACAAACACTACTACACAAATCATGGCCTCCAAGCTGAGCTTCCGACTGAACGTCTCTATTGGTTTCCCATTTGTGACGTCACTAGATTGTGATGACGCCTAATTGGTCAGTATCGAGCCTTCTCTCAGTGTAGTGACTTCGCCAGCAGAGGACAGTGTGACACTGCGGTGAAAGTTCCATTCCGAATGATAAGCCAAGGTAAATTAGCGCTAAAGGGAGCAAGTAAAGGCTAATCTTTCGATGGAATAATGTTGCTTAAAACGTTAGTATTAAAGTACGCTGGTTGCTGAGATATTAAAGAACTTAATGAAAGTGATTAGAAGTTAAGAAGTTTGTATTCGATGTGCACTTCTGGCATTGCAACGCTTAGATATTTTTGGAGCTGCAGATAGACTTTCTTTTGTGTAATTCGATACTCAATCAAGTCAATCGAAATGTTCTCTCCAATATTTTTCAAGCATTTTGCAATTTCTGTACTTTAGTTAAGGCGGCTCTTTGCCATATCTCTTCCAAGGCCATGAACTTTGCAAGGAATAAATTTTTGCCTTCTCATCAAAGGTAAACTTTTGAGTAATACTTAGCAGCGTCTTGTACAATACTAAATTGTAATCTTAGTACTGAGGTACTACGTTCCCGGAACTATGGTACCTTTGAAGGCTTTGCAGCTCTGCAGCCACTACGGAGGATGACGGCTAGTCTTGGTATTGCGACCGGGCTGCAAGGCCGCTACTGGGGCCGCAATTGGCCACCATTGAACCCTAGAGTAAGTTTTACCAAATATAGTCTCAAGTGGAGACTTTCTAGCTATTTTGAAAAATATTAAAAATCACCAATAAATAAGTTTTTTTTTAAGTTGTTGTACCAATCTTATTCAGAAGGTTTCAATGATGCTGGGAATACCAGCGTAGCAAAAGCACCCCAGATGAACAGGTTACAGATCAGTGTACGTCACGTGATCAAAATTAAGCCAAGCTTGACGTCACATACCTGTCCAGGAAATTGCTCTTTGGCTTGCTGTAATAAAACACTGAAATAATGTTTTCCCTGCTTGGCTGGAGCGGCCTGTGATGTCACACATGTCGCTTTGTTTTGGCCACGTATGAGTACACAATGCTCTATTAAATATTCTCCCATTGGCTGTGATACCGGGCATAATTTTATTTTATTTTTTCGCATGAGGGGACACTGTTCTTTACTCATCTTGCTGACTATGACGTCGCACAGGGCTTTGTTTTAGCCCCGTGAGAGAGCGCTGTAACTCATTCAATTCAATTGAGTAGTCACCAACAATCCAACAGCCTCTCAATGAAAGTGCAAATGGATCAGAACTATCCAGGTATTGTATTACTAAGTATGCTCTCCAGTGGTTAATTTTTTCATGTTGTCTGTATGGTTTCATGTTCTTCAACAGTCCACAACACATCTCTCTATCATAGTTCTAGACGAGTACTGGGTAAGTACTAGCATAGATGTTCATAACAATTTTTTCATAATACAGTGTTCTAAATATATGTATGCTGGTGATTGTAATAAGTTGCGCTAATGCTGCATGAAGGTCAACATTTCTAAATATGTACTGCTACTATATAGTTGGATTTTAAGCCTGCTATTTATTTCCCAGAATATAATAAATTGCACTTTTGATAGTTTCCCTCACCAAAAACCTGAGGATGTTTGAGTACAACATAAAGGCAGGTCCACACGACAGTCTTTCGTTCTCCGTACGCACTACTTAGTGCCCGAATGTTCTGTTGTGTCCATGTAAACACAACTTGACCGCACACACCTAATGGGAAGTCTGCACGCACTGGTTCGTACTGCAAACTGATAACAGCTGTCCTAGAAGAAGTGCACGACGACAGTCAATCACAAAATCTCAGAGTTATGGCGTCAGTAATGGAAGGCTCATGAGACAACTAAGACCGCATTCATCTCTCCCAGCCATTTTTATTTATGGTCAAGGGCAGTATCCTCGCAGTTGCATCTGAATGCCGGAAATAATTGTTCAACAAGCCAAGCGCCGGAAGGATCCGCTTGTCTGATAGAGTGGATGGACATTTCCTTACCAGCACACGAGGCTAACGTTCTTTCATTTTGCCACTGCCGCTGAATATTTTCCGAACGATTCACTAAAACGCGAGCTTTCCCTTCCTTTGGCTTAGAAAGTGCCACTAATAAAGCTTCGGATGTCTTTTCATACCTGAAAAAATGAAACACTCAGTGTGCTACGCATTCTTCTTTTGTTAGATTTATACGTGTACCTGTATGTGTGGAGAGCAAAGCGCTGTCATGTGAACTCACCTATATAATAGTTGCCGTATATTTTTCAAAAAGGTAATGTTGTTGAGGACGGAGAGCGAGAAAAAAAGAAAAAAATTGTTGGCTTATTATCAGTCCCATTTCGTTACTCCTCAGTAAAAACATACTGTATATTTAAAATTGATACGGTTCTGCTATATACGTACAAGAGTTCAGCTGTTATAGAGAGCGGCTTCTGAGCAGCAAATTGAAAAGTTATATCAAAATTTTCACTTCAAAAATGGTACACTTCATCTGAAAACGCAGTGGCAAATTATTCACCATTCGAGCAGTTATAACTAAATTTCCACTTCGAAATGCCTCACTTTTTTTAAGGGAAAACATTATGGAAAACAAACTATTTCTCTGTTATATAGGCACAGGAGTCCGGCAGTGGAAGAGAGCGGCCTCTCCATCCCAACTCTGCAACTTGGCGACGGCACTTGTGGCGTGAGTGGCGAACTTTTCTTTTTTCGAATGCAACACTTACTATTTTTGAACAAATAGTTAATTAGACACCAGTAATTGAATAAACAGCCAATTGAATTAAGTAATTCATCTATGAAATCCTTTTTAATTAAGTACAAATTATTCGTTCAATTGAGCGATAATTGAAGTATAATAGCCAGTTAATTGCAACAACAAGGAAAATATTAAGAAAATTAAAGCAATAATACCAGCTATCGAAAAAGAGATAAGCAATTATCCTTATAAAAACCTAAAATACATTAGCCTTGTAATTATTATTCAAAGATTTCATTCAGGATATAAATGAATAATGTTTACTCGCCCCAGATGACGTCACATCATCAAGGGTCCACGATACTGACTTAGGTCGACCTCTTTTCATATAGGGATAGATACTATCTTAAGTATCAGTGCTCGTGAACAGGTGTGCTACCATCTGGAGAATAGAACAATGAACATTCAAACGAAAAGATAGTAACCTTTCCTTAGCATCAGTTACTATTGTTTTGCAATATCTTATGCATGTTTGTTCATCAGCCATGGTGAAGAAAGTACTGCACTCAGAAACTTAAAAGATAGCGGCATTTTTCTCAGCATTAGTTGTTTCCATTGGTCAATATATCTGATGCATTTTCCTAAGCATTAGTTGCTTTCATTGGTCAATATATCTGAAACATTTTCCTCAGCATTAGTTGCTTCCATTGGTTAATATATCTGATGCATTTTCCTCAGCATTAGTTGTTTTCATTGGTCAATATATCTGATGCATTTTCCTCAGCATTA
>LQNS02020119.1:5045529-5057210 GCA_001587735.2 Parhyale hawaiensis | reverse complement strand
TGTTTTCATTGGTCAATATATCTGATGCATTTTCCTTAGCATTAGTTGCATTCATTGGTCAATATATCTGATGCATTTTCCTCAGCATTAGCTGTTTTCATTGGTCAATATATCTGATGCATTTTCCTCAGCATTAGTTGTTTTCATTGGTCAATATATCTGATGCATTTTCCTCAGCATTAGTTGTTTTCATAGGTCAATATATCTGATGCATTTTCCTCAGCATTAGTTGTTTTCATTGGTCAATATATCTGATGCATTTTCCTTAGCATTAGTTGCATTCATTGGTCAATATATCTGATGCAAATGTTGTTTTCTAGGATATGGAGGCTGACGAGGGGGCAAAGAGCGACGCCCCTACGAGCGTGGTCACCAGCGGGGCTGGCGCCTCCCCTCACACCAATGCCACCCCGACTTCAGGTTGTAGTTACCCCCGCCAAGGAGGTTATATTTTTGTCGGAGTTTGCGTGTTTGTCTGTGGCCAAGATAGCTCAAAAAGTTATGGAAGGATCGTTGTAAAATTGACAAGGATTGTTTGGTACGCTAGGGGGAGCAGCAGATTAATTTAACTTTTGTTTTGTATGTCAGCCTGTTTTTCTTGGTAACGCAAATCACGCAGATATGAACGGATCTTCATGACATTTGCAGGAGTTGTTGGGATGTTACAACGAACAACTAACTAAATTTTGGTGATGATCGGTGAGTCTGTTTGTACTTCACTGTATGATTTACTTACTTTTGTCAAAGCATAACTCAGTATATACCGACGAATCTTCAAGAAATTTACAGGAACTATCATAAATGTCAAGGGACACAAATGATCCAATTTTGTGATAATAAAGAGAAAATCTTGATTCCAGGACAAATTTGAATTATTTGGCATCATTGCCTTGCTTAGCGGAGGTATGTGCTCTGAGTTTCCTTCTGTTATTTACGTCATTCAGTATTCCATGACACTTTTTCTTAGAATGTAGCTGCCTCGATAGTAGGTTTTGATTTACGTAATTTTCACTGTCCATGATATTTTGTGTCTTGAAATATCAACTGTCTAAGATCAAGTTATAAGCATTTACGTCATTTGATCACATATTTATGTTTTTTCTCGAAATTTTTTTCGGTCCAATACCAGGTGGTAGTGTGAATTACTTACTATATGATACGTTATTTTAGCTTCTCATGATTTTTTTCTAAAAGAATTAGTTGCCTCAACACCAGGTAGTAATATACTTACATCATTTAACCGCATTGTTTGTATTGAAATTTCAACTGATTTAACCCCAGATTTAAAATTCTTTCAAGTTGTAATATTTGTTCTAGTTTCACGATGGTAATCAGCGAAGCATAGATTGAGATATTCTTCATAGTATAATAGAAAGAACATAAGAAAACGAAGCAAATTTGGCCTATTTGCAGTAGCTAATTATCTATACCAGCTAGATTTGTTCTTATTCATGCAGCTTTTTTAATAAGTAAAGAGTTTTGACTGATGTAATATTAGGCTGTATCATTGATACTCAGATACATTTCATGTTTTGAATGACCTTTATTTTATGAGGATTTATGCTTCAGTGAAATTAGCTCTCTACTAATGTTCGTGATGCACCTGAAGGTCTTATGCATTTACTGGGTTCCAGGCGCCGAAGAAGCTGCTTCTCCTTCTTCTGGATCTGCCCTGAAACGGCCGGGTGCAGCTCCGGAAGACCGGAACCTGACCGTGCTCCTGGCACAGCGAAAGAAGAGTATCGAGAACAATGCCATGCTGGTGAGACCTTGGGCACCTCCAGTCTTTGGTATTGTCATAGCCAGTCTTTTGTGCTGCCACTTGCTGAATATGGTTTTCATATTGCCAGTCTTTGCTATTGCCAATGCTAGCTAGCCATCGGTATTGCCTTTCAAAGGTTTTTGTATTTCCAGTGCCAGTCTTTGGTACTGCCACTGAGAGTCTTTGGCACTGCCACTGAGAGTCTTTGGCATTTCCATTCTCAGGCTTTGGTATATCCCTTGCCAGTCTTCGGTACCGCCGCTAAGAGTCTTCGGTTTTGCCATTATTAGTGTCTTAGTGTCTGGGTGAGGCCGAACGCAGCTTACACAAGCACAGTGCTTAGTTGAATCACGCCGATAGAAGTTTAGAAAGATGGATCAATGCTTAAGTCAATTATGATACAAAGCTATAATAACTTATATAGATGGGAAGTGAAATAAAAATGCTGATATCCATAACCGTAGAGCGACAGATTACGGAAATAGTTATACACATAAATACGTAAACGCATTAATTAAAAACAACAGATAGCTGGGTGACGCAGATAGATGCACACACAGATACACAGACGTATGAATCCTTAGTAACAGAACGTGGTTTCATGTACTCTTTATTGTTTTCAAGTGCCTTTTTACACTTACCGTAAAGGTACGAATTCTTCATTCGTGATACTCTGAACACAGTGAAATAAGAACAATTTAAAAAATCTTTTACAATGGATGCTGTCTTGCAATTTTTCTCGCTATTTTCTTGATCTGACTAGCTTCAGTTTTCATTTGTAGATGCGGGTTCGGATTCCAAATCTTGACTACTTGTGTGGTACAGTTGATTCGTCTCCAACAGTTCTCCAAATGGATCTCTTCCCTGATTTGGGATCTTATTGTGGCGGCTTTCCCAACTGTTTTTGTCTGAAATAGTTGGGAACAAGGCATGATATCTTACTGCTTTATCTTCCAGAGTTCAACTATTGTTGATTCGACCGCCAGTTGATTTTGGATCGAAAACCCGTTTCCTCCAATAATCTCGCGACTGAGACTTGGTCAGCTCTTTTATATCCGCGCATAAGCCTCATCACGTCGTTCATGATGACCTGCAGCGACTCCATCAATCCATCCTTTGGTTCTTGGTCGCTGAACCTTGTCTTTGCATACAGTGGTAGCTCATAGCGCATCTTGCTCTTGAATAGGCCATGTACCAGAGGGGTGAGGGATGACCTTGAATTATGATGGAGGAGGCACTTCAGGATTCCCACTCGATTGTATAGGGCAGGCTTCAATTTTTCTTCGATATGTTTCCATTTTAAGTCCTACGAAATCCAAAGTCCAAGGAACCTTTCGAAACTCGATTCCTTGGCCTCTTCTCCTCCAGCTAACGTCGTCATTCCGCTTGTGTCTAGGCCGCCCATCAACAGGAACACAGTCTTATTTGGGTCGGCCTTCCGTCCGTTCGTAGCGGAGTATTTCATTAACGTATCTGTTTCATTTTAAAGAATGCAGTTGGTCGCCTCTGCTGACGCCTCAGCAATGGAGATGGATGTGTCTTCAGTGAACATTGTCGCTACTGCCTTGTTTAAGCATTTTGGGAGATCAGCAACATAGTTCGGGTATATTAATAAGCATAACAACAATCCCTGTTGACTGCCTATGTTCACCTCCCTCGCGAATGATTTGGAATTGCCATTCCTGCCCCTCTGTGTACTAACGCTCAGAAAGTCTGCAAACCATTTCCTGTTTGTACTGTCCCAGCCATTTTGTAGCAGTTTGCAGTCCATCACCTCTGGCCTCAGTAGATCAAAAGCCGCTCTTAAATCCATAAAGTTTGTGGCTGTTGGTTGACCTAATTCTTGATCTTTCCACAACTTGCTGGGTGAGGAAATGAGTACCGTAGTGGTCGATCTGCCGGGCCAAAAACCGTGCTGCTCAATAGGAAGGATGGCATTTGATTCCACGTATTTCTGTACTTGTTTTTGTACGATCTTTCCGAGAACTTTAGAGAAAGCGCATAGAACCGTGCCCGGCCGATACTTTAATTTCTCGGATGTTTTTTTTTTTCTAAATTGGCATACGATTCTCTGCCTCCAAGTGGTGGGATATATTCCTGATTTCAGGAAATGATTAATGAGTTATAACAGTTAATCCATATGAATATCAGCGTATGATATCACCGTTTCCGGGCGTATACTATCGTAACTAGATGCAAATTTTGTTTTTAAGGTTTGAATGCACTCCAGAATTTCCTCACGTTTGGCTTCAACAAATCTGAATCTGCTGCCAGGCTGGGCTTCATCTACAAATTGGGAATGTAAGTCGGATGGAGGAACTGTGGCCGCTAGATTTTCAATCTTGGAGGTGAAAAACTCGCCAAAAATTTCAGCAATTGCCTCATTTTCGGGGACGCGTATGTCTCCTTCCTTGAGATACAGCGTTTGGATTGTGGATTAATGATCTTGTTTACTCTACTCCAAAGTCCAACAGCCGACGACCTAGACTTTTCAATCTGTTTCTGGTTAGCTAGACGCCTCTTCCTTCTTCTTAGATTATTGCATTCGTTCCTTAGCTTTTTAAATTGGGACCACAGCCTCTTCCTTTCCCGGTCGTCAACCCTGAATGCAGCTTCATCCTCGTTTCATCCCTCTCCCGCTTCATTTGGAGCGTGTCCGTGGACAAATCGCTCTTATGTGCCCCGGGCAGTTTGACGTCCAGGACTGGTGCGTGTTTGTTGAGCAATTTATTCATCGCGTCACCAGTTGTGAAAGTAAGCAATGAAAACGTATGCCATATATTGGGTTGTTTAGACAGTTCGTACCGACTTACGTAAGTAGCTCATCTTTTGACTTAGTTTAGAACACGATTGAGTCAAGTCGTTAACTGAGAATAACCAACATTACATAACCCGATGATTGGCAGAATGCCTCATCCTAGCAGAATCAACCGTTCATGGACACCTGGTAAAGCTTAGGTTCTCAGATCGCGACGATGTTTGGGTGCCACATGACTTGAGTGAGAAAAACCTTTTGGATCGTCTTTCCATCTGTTGTTTGCTTTACAAACAGAATGAAAACGTGACTTTTTTAAAGCAATTTGGGACAGGAGATGAGAAATGGTTTGCTTAGCGAAATGCTCGGAAATAACGATCCTGAATTAAGAGATATGAGCCTCCCTTAGCCACCCCAAAAGCGATTCTTCACCCTAAGAAAGCATTGTTCTGTGTGCAGTGGGATTGGAAAGGAATTCTGTACTATGAGCAAGTAACAAGATAATCAATTCTGAGAAATACTGTTCACAACTGGAGGAGTTAAAAGCAGTAATTCAAGAAAATTTCCAGTATTGGCGTGCAGGATAGTTGTTTTCCATAAGGACAATGCTGGATCACACGTTTTCTTGGAAACTCGAAAAAAATTTCTACAGCCTGGCTGAGATGTGTTACCAAACCCTCCAAAAAATTATTCTCCAGACATTGCTTTTGATAATTTCAACTTATTCATGTCTAGGCAGCATAGTCTTAATGGTAAAAATTTCAATTTTTGGATGACTTCAAAAGACACCTTTATGAATTCTTTGCCAAATGAAACCGCCGCATTTACTGAGAAGAAGATATTTGTAGTTAAAGGAACTATACACAGACTCAGTGTATAATAAAATGGTTCATATTAGGTTGATTAAAAATGCAATGTCTTATATTTATTACCCCTTTTCCTATCTTCAGAAAAACGGAACGAACTTTCTGGGCAACCCGATATTATGACTTATGAGTGGGACTCTCCCCCGAAACGTTGCTACTGACCTACCCTAGTGATGCCACTGTCACGATTAGTGCGCTCAGTATGGACCGACCATGCACAATTGCGAATGTGGCTAAATCGCCAAAATAGGTTTTGGGGGTCATACACTAGTTCCAGGTGTGAATCATGTAAGTGTTTAAAATTACGGTTAGTGGCTTTGATCTCTTTCACACGGTAGCAGCATGCTTATGTTCGCAGCTCTATACACCTTGTGTCGCTCGTTCGAGGCCAACCCAGGCACGCGAGCTCTTTGCCGATCTAGGTGTCATGACTTGACAGTGTTGTGTGCATGCACTGTGCCGTGGCGGAACTTGCCTTCCACAGAGATGAGGGGGCTGGGGGAGTCGCGGGTCATTTGAACCTTCCGTCAAATTGGCGCCATAGTTCTTGTGACCCATGTTCGACTGGAGCCGCCCTTACTCTTCTGGGGCCAGTGGGCTTACATCCGCAGCACAAACCAGTGCATGTGGGTTGCCTAGTTGAAGGTACGGTCTAAATTGACTTTACCTTTACCGTTGCATACATCGGCTGGTATAAGATGGATGATTGGATGTGGCAGTACCTAGGTTAGTTACGTTCGTCCATTGTTTATCATGGAGGAATCCCGCTACCAGGGGATCCTGTAAGTGGCCATAGCCTAGCTAGGCCATCGGGACCTCTGTCCTTCGTGCTCACATTGCTATCGATGATAAATTTGTTCGATTCTTCCTTTTCTTTCCCGAAGTGATTCTACGCTTATATGTAGTAGCTGGTCCAGTGTGGGTATACTTCCGCGCCTGTTTTTCCACTGTCTCTCAACAAAATGCGTGTCCCTTCTTCTTTTTCTCAGTACTTCGTTGCAGTGTTAAGGAAGCTAAATTTGTCATATATAATTTAACAAAAAGATGTGTCAGTGTCAGTCACCGTTAGCAGAATATTTTATTTTACCCATATCTTGCCAAAATGGATATTACATTTATTATTTCATGAATCAAAACATTAATGTAACATAGATACAATTAATTTTAGCCTGAGTTGTAGTATATTGCAGAAAGTCCAATGATAGCTACATATTCGTAGAAAACGTTATCAATCAATTGCTATTTAACTACATATTACGCTATAAAGAACAATATTATAAAATTAGAAAACAGAGCGTGAGTTTCATAGGATTAGTACGTTATGGCAGAGCTAGAGAAGATGTTTTCCATCCAGTCTTCTCAATTCGGAGTCACCAAGGCGACGTCACGAGCAGTGATCTCATCATGAACCAATAGCAGCTCTGAGATTGCTCACGTGATCGAAAGGATGAAATTCCACGAAATGTACCAGAAAATTAACGAGTGCGACTTCTCTCTATCTTTTAACAGTTCCAATTAAGCTTCGATTAGCTTCTTAGAAAAAAATATGCAATTACAGATACGGCCTATAAGAATTTCTTGTTCTACCAAGGGTTAAATAAAATAAAATATAGCTACCTAGTAAATTAAGACACTTGCTTTATAATTGAAATGACTAAATCATGTTTAGTGCTATTGAACCAGCATACTTTTAAAATAGTCTCGATAAACAGTTTATCCTTGATGATGTTCGTGGTGTATTCTTGAGTAAATAAATTTTAAAAATTTATTGCAATAAACTAAAAGAAAATTTCCAACTACATTCGTTGATAAAAACGTGTTGGAATCATATTTAAATGAAAACAGTTATTAAGTATTGCATTTAATAGTAACTTAAACCGAATAACCGATAATTTTGCTTGATAAAAGGTGCTAAAAATATATGTACTTTAATAAAAAAACACAAATTTTTAATACATTGCATTGAAATGTAGCAACAAACAAGTTCTATAGAAGATGAAATTTAATCAGGGCTTATAATAATTATTGATCTTGATACAGATACGGTTTTACAAATGTGGCAGAAAGAAAAATCTAATAAATTATATTCAGTATTTATATTTGATTATAGAGTTATCCAACTTATAGCACGTCATATAAAATTTTCCCTGATACGAATGTAACGAAGAAGGCTTTACACATTGAATGATATTTCTCATTTGAATTTATGTATTATGTGTTAATAGTGCTAATTTATATAAATAAAACGAAGAGCTTAAGTTTTTTCAACGTATTTAAATGCCATGATTAATTTGATCATTTCCAGTTCATATGATTTTACTCGAAAGACTAATGTCAGTGTTTTTGTCTTTGACCTAAATAAACGTTCTTAGTGAATTTCAACTATTTCCAACTTATGCAACCTTCACTTGAAATTAACACTAGATATCAATCTGTATTTACATTTATTGTATATCTGAAGTTGTTTAACTTGCATTTAAGGGTAAACTGAACAATAATGATCAGAGCTGTGTAATAATAATGACGACAAGATATAAATATTAGTGGGAAGCATTCGATTCTTTTTCCATAAGTGGGAACATGATTACCGAGATGGTTATCTGTTTGTAAGTTGTCACTACCGTCAATAGTAATATTCAATATCATAAGTTAAATAACCGAAAGTTGGGAAAACTATCGAAAGCTAACCACTGATAATTTCATGGAGAGATTTTTGTTTTCATGAAAGAAAACGACGACCACTACTTCGTCCACCATACCTACCATCACCACTAAAGAAGCATCTCCAAAAACGAGTCCTCGTACCGGCGATGACGCGCACGACTCCAGGGACTACTCCGACTCCTCGAATTACAATCTCATGAGCTGGGGGCAAAAGAACTCCGAAAAGAAAAGAGCCAGGTCCAGATGGATGCTCATTGGTTTCGGCCAGTCAATTGNGCGATAACGTGCACGACTCCAGGGACTACTCCGACTCCTCGAATTACAATCTCATGAGCTGGGGGCAAAAGAACTCCGAAAAGAAAAGAGCCAGGTCCAGATGGATGCTCATTGGTTTCGGCCAGTCAATCGAAGTCAAACTTGACGAAGATGATGATGATTTCGACGAGGCCAATGCCACTGAAGATAAGATGGTTAGTTTGGACACTTTCTACGATCCAATATGTAATCTTGGGATTGGACGAAAGGGAGGTCTTATCCAATACCTCCGGATGGTGGGTCAAGAAGCCAAACTTCAAAAAGGACAAGAAAATGCGCCTTCGGGTGGTGCTTCACGGAAACCTGCGATCGGTGGTGGTTCCACTGGGAAGTCAACGAAAGCTGTGAGGGAGATACCCTTGTTGCTACACTGTCGTATATGATTGTCTAAACCAGTGGATTCTACAATGGGCTCGGCCGCCCCCTGGGGAGATATGTTAAATTTCAAGAGGCTGTGAGCCCCATAGAGGCAATAAATTCTAACGAGGTGGCATTAGGAGCTTATATGAATTAACCTTTAACCTTGAATGTCATGTTGCTTTGATAAAATTTACACCTAAAGGTACTAAATCTTGGTGCGGTACTTTATGGTTGCCAAAATACAGTTATTCGACAAAAATATGATTACACATAGATAATGTGTTTGTAAAAACAGGAACAGTGCGTATGAGGATGAGGCTGCCTGGAACACTTTGGAAACCGCTGGTTTAGATTCACTGAAAATACTTTGCACAAAGTGCATGGTTCACTAACGTTTTTTGTTTCTGGTTTTTACCTTGAAAATTGAAGATCTTTTTGACGAGCATTGTAACCGCCTAAAGGTTACTTCACTTGTGCAAAGAGCTTCTTCAGTTGATTGTGACCTAAACTGTAATTTTGAAAGGTTTAACTAGAGTAAATGTCTCTTGTACTTTTACTATTCTCATTGCACAGTTTTTGCTTAAGTGTTTTTATTTTTTTATTAACCCAGTTTTTTCTCTCTCTAACTCTGACACGCTTTTGAAAATTTACCACATTTTCAGATTTCCGTGTATTTTTCCAAAGACATTTTTCATTGATAAATAATTTTTCGATTTTAGTGTTTCAACTATCTTTCTATCATTTTTAAGTGGTAAAAAAAAGACTTTTACGGTTATCCCTTTTACGTAGTCAAAGGCATTTTCATTTCCATCCCGCTCTTCGAGATCGTGACGCAATAAAATTGGAAATGTAGTAAGAGTTGAAGATATTTCAACGGAATTTTATTTACATTTTGCTACGCGCAAATTTAACAAGTGAATTGAAATTATTCTTAACTCTTCTTTACGTATGCGTTAGTTATATCCACTCATTCAGGTGTTTTTGAGGAAAAAGCTTTACGGGAAGGAACTCGGTATCATAAATATCCACAGTTTTCATAATATGCGATTTATGTGTTCGATTTAAGGATAATATTTTTCATACAACTTTAAAGAAAATTTCGACCCGTAGCACGCATGGTGTGAGCTCGTAAATTGGGGCTTGATTTGCAACCATTATTTCTTGTTCAGTAAGTTGCTGACAAAAAACCTTCACAAATGTCAATAGAATAGAAGTACGAATGATATCTTATCTTTATTCATCTCTTTTACAGTGAGATGAAAGTCATATTCAGGTAGCTATGTGATATTGTGCTGTTGATGTTACCTTTATTTTTAACCCCGAAGCAAAAACTGCTAAAATGTGATTTTTTAAAGACAATAGGCAAGCTTGAAAGCAAGCTGTTGATTCGTTACAGAAAATATATATTTTTGTGTTGATACTACCATAGACCGCAACAGTACTTGACTCTTAGGTCTGACGCTGGCCGCCAAAAGTCGGCAACGGAAAATTGGGATTTTCCAAGAGCTATTCTTCTTCCCCTATCTAATACTGAAGAAAAAAATTTTCAAGGTACCCAAGACTTTTCTTGCGGAGAAGGCATCTTGGATACGACGGGGACGCACCTGGGGGTTTGCCTGTATGACCGTGTCTGGACATGTTCATAATAGCTCTTGAGAAAATCCTATTTTTCCTATTTTAGCTGCCAGCGTCAGAGGCCACTTGGACATAAGAGTCAAGTACTGTTGCGATCTATGATACTACCTTTGCTACAAACTAGGTGCCGTGGAGTGCCCAAATATGTCTTTTTAACAGTATAGGCTTTATCGCTCATCAGCTCGGCTACAACATGATGTAAATTCATTATTAGGAATATCAAAATTTTAGGGTTGAAGCGTACATCATTTTTAACTTGGAAAGTTACCGTACTTAAAGTGGTGAGATGGGCGTTGAAAAGATGATAAAATAGACTCTAAATTATTTTTCATCATTTATCGCCTCTGCTTTACAGCATTATATGAATTAATTATGCCAGCTTAGGATTTGTTCATTTTAGGATTGATCCTACTGCCGTTCCCGACTCGATAAGGTAAAAAAAAAAACGAAATACAGGTAAATCCTCCAATTCGTCAGCTCTTTGTTGGCCAATACATACTGTACCTTTAATTGTTTCAAACGTTTGATACCGCAGTTCCTAATTTAAATTTTGATCTATCAATTTGTTCACACTAAAAATATATTATTTCGTCCATTCATACACCACATTCTTCGCTCCATCGTTTACAGCTGATAACTATTTATGCATAACTATAAGATACGTGAAGTTTAAGAACTAGAATCATAATACATTTGCAATAGGCTGCGGCTAAAATATTTTTCTGAGTAGGTTTCTTTTCTTTCTGCGAACTTGTAAGTGAAATTTTGCTAACTTTTGATGGCAAGCTTCATTGTTCCTAGTTTGTTCTAATCCCGTAATTTTTTCTCTCGTCGAAACGTATTCCGCACAAATTANAGTAGGTTTCTTTTCTTTCTGCGAACTTGTAAGTGAAATTTTGCTAACTTTTGATGGCAAGCTTCATTGTTCCTAGTTTGTTCTAATCCCGTAATTTTTTCTCTCGTCGAAACGTATTCCGCACAAATTAAGGGTTCTACCTGTAACATTGGAATCTCGACAAGATGGAACTGTGAAAAACTTTCTGCTATCGCTCATCAACTCCGCTATTTTCAACAAGCTGCCAAAGCAAGCTCCTAGCTGAACGCTAAACGAATACTGCTTTGAATCCTTGCAAATGAGAACGAGATGGAGCTGTCAGGCGAACCGGTTATCTCGCACCGATACAAAAAAAAAAAAAACTTTACCAAGTGATGGAAAAAGTAATTCATTGAAGTGGAACTCAACCAGAAATCATAACTCCGTTGCGTTTGTGACATTTTTTTTGCTCAGCATCAAAGAAAACTTTGGATTTTCATCTAATTTGTT
>LQNS02020119.1:5009737-5040089 GCA_001587735.2 Parhyale hawaiensis | reverse complement strand
TGAGACCCCAGCTGCCTCTGAAGTACACAGCGCCATCACTTGTTCCAGACAGACACTGAGACCCCAGCTGCCTCTGAAGTACACAGGACCACCAGCTGTCCCAGACAGACACTGAGACCCCAGCTGCCTCTGAAGTACACAGGACCACCAGCTGTCCCAGACAGACACTGAGACCCCAGCTGCCTCTGAAGTACACAGCGCCATCACTTGTTCCAGACAGACACTGAGACCCCAGCTGCCTCTGAGGTACACAGGACCACCAGCTGTCCCAGAGAGACACAAGAACCTCAGCTGTTTCCGTAAAACACAGGGACCTCTGTTGTCCCCGTAAAACACAGAGTCCCCAGCTGTCCTCCTAGACACAGGGATGCAAACTGTCCCCAGGACACACAGGAACCCTTATGTCCCAGTTGGAAACAGAAACTTCAGCTATGGTGCTTAGGGATCCCATCTGCCCCCATTACACACCTTATCCCATCTGTTTCAGCACTAGAGACAGAAACATCAGCTCCAACCGCCTCCCCCCCCAAGCTCAGGGACGGACCCCAGCACCCGTGCAGTCCCAACTGGGACGGTGTGAAGGGACCACTAATGCGGCGGTGGCATGCCTAAGAGTACTGTGGCACGGTCGCGTGCTGTGGCAGCTTTGCTCAGTTGACCAGTCGTCTTTGTCACCGTAACGGCCCCGCCACACGCCACCTTACGCTTCATTCGCTCTACTGTTATGTGCTCTTGTGCAAACTGTGCTGGGATGCTCCGTAAAGGTCGACTTTCTTGCGCTGTTGGCAGTGAACTGCCGTGAGTTGCGCGCTATCGATCCTTCTGCCAAGATGCAGCGTCGTTGATTGACTATTATCGTAGGTGAATTTCGTTGAACTGAACTTCTTGCCCATGAGATGTAAAGTTGATTGACTTTTGTCTTAGAATTTCCACTGCGCTGAGTTTCGTTCAGTCGATTCTGTTACCCATACGCCAATTTGGCGTTCAGTAGGCTGGTCACAGATGCAACGTTAATGATTCTTTTCTTAGGCTGTTCACTGCGGTTGGCTAACTGAATCGACCCTTTCGACCAACTGCAGCGCTGATTGTCTTTTGGGGCATGCAGGGATTACAGTGCAGTTAATCGATTCTTTCTTCAACTGCAAGGCTGGTCGTGTTTTGGAGCATACTGACATTCAGTGACGTAACCCTTAACTGCCTGTCTACTCCACATAATGCGACTTTACCAATGTTAATCGTACTGGAAGTTCAAGAAGGGTCGAGCAATGAACGGTTTATATATACGTTTCAGGCATTAATGTCAGCTTCAGTTCGAACGATTAATAGTACCTGAGAAGCATATAAGAGTTACTATGGTCAATCATGATAAGAAGGCGTCTAAAATATAAATAAGAGCTATAATATTTCAAGTGAGATCGTTTAATGCTCATCTCTTTCTTTAACAAAGCGAAAGCGATGTTGTATAGTCGACAGTGTCACTTTAGATCTGTGTGTCCACGCTCCCCCAATGGCAGTGTCTGTTCTTTTCAGCGCCTATCACTCTTTCTTCAAGTGACGTTGTGCTATGCTGCGTACTGTAATTATCTACGTGATTGAATTTCTAATTTCTAAAGCCATCTCGTTGTTTCTTTCGCTGAAAAAAACTTTAAAATATTTTCAATTATAATCCAAAAGTTACGCCAAATTTTGTTTCTATGTTAGAGTTAAGGTACGAACCATCTGTTTTGACCAGAAGGAGAGAGAATAGAGATGATATTATAATTTTTACCGCTTGCTACACCTGATTATCAGTTAAAAAAAACTGTACATTCTCGCAATTCACAGTACGTGCAGTCCAATAATATATACGTATAACATTGCTAACGAGGACAGAGAGATGCGGACGCACAGACTCACGCAAAGCCACCTCACTATTCTCTATACAGCCAGCAATACCTCACGTTCTTGCAGTCTGTTACGACGCTCACAGTTCCTCAGCAATGCGAGGCTCAAGGGAAAGTAGGTCTCTCATCTGAATGTTGTTGACTTACTTCGGTGCTGTTGGGCTTTTTTGATCGGAAGTCGAAGCAATCGCAGGCTATTTTGTCTTCGAATTATGCTCAAAAGTGGCGTAAAAATGGCCACGGCCGCGGTAAACAAGACCAACTTGGCACAGGCGAGCCTTTCTGGGGCTGCTAATCGTGGCAAGAACTTGGCTAAATCCAGCAATAAAATATTTTTGAAATTTTTGTCTTTCGAGAACTGAACAGAGATGGGAGCTGCTTGCTCTCTATCTATTTTTTTATCGTACCTCTGGCCTGCGTGTATTTGAGGCCATCCGGCCTCCTGTACTTTTCTGACCGAAGCACTTGCGGTTGCGGCATGTAGCACAAGAATAATAATAAAAATAAATCACTGACTGCTACTGTCAGACCCTTGCCCAAAATTGATCCCATTTCTGTTTCATTTTTTTAGAGCTGTTTTTTAATCACAAAGCAATATACCAAAAATGAAGAAATGTGAACTTCCAGAGCAAGTATGAATTTTTGCAGACTTTTAGGCACAGCCACAGTTGGTCAAGCATTTTAATATTGCTAACTGCCAAATCCTGTAAAGAAAAAAAAGTGCTAGAGTTTCACTCTGGGAGCGCAGACCGCCACCAAACATCGTGTAGCTAAAACACAAAATGGTAGACAGAGATAAACGGACTGATGGTCCATCGCTCTAATGTAAATTAGGACATTTCCTAACAGTTCTTGTAACGTTATAAATATCCGTCCATATTTTTTTAAAGTTATGTAGCTAACAGACTCACAGTCAAGCTGTGGCAAACACATAATCTCCTTGGCGAAGATAATTAAGAGGTAAACAACACTGACTCTGGAAAGAAAATTATGCTTTTCGCAGAATATTGTTAATGATGGGAAGCCATAACGCAACGCACCTTCGGCTAACACGGGCACTCTTGCTTTCTTAATTACCTTCTAGAGCTTGTACCGCGACCTTGTACAGGTAAGCGCAATTTAGTGTTGTATTACCTAGATACTCAGGAATTTTATGACCTCTGTTCCTGTAAAAAGACGCCGTTTAAAGTGATTCCGTGTGTGTGCTTTGCTCATGAGTTTCGCTGCTACAGTTCTTCGTGAAGAACCGATTTTCAGTATTTCTGATGTAAACTATTTATATGTCACTGTTGGGTAGCGTAAGAAAAGATATCCAGGCAACAGTACCGCGTGTGTCCACAGCGTCTGTTCGGGGCGAAGTCAAGGTTAAGCCTAGGAAGCCTTGGCTCAGTGTCTGTCACACTGCTGTTGTGTGAGGTTGTGATGTGCTACGGAGGAAGATTCTAGTTTCATACAAGTGCTGTAGTGTCCATGCCATAGGGCAAGTGGGTTGTGAAACTTGGTCTTGTTCTTTATAGGTCAGTCTATGGTCATGTGAGGCGCCATAGGCGCCCAGATAAAACTTATAGAAGATGTTTACTGCACCTTCTGACTCGCAAACTTTGTTTTCTTTGCGCAACACAAGGTTTGATATGCTTGATAGGTTTATTACACACAGATGAACATTACAATAATGAAAAACTTTCTGAGTACAATATACGTACAGTAATATATCTGCATAACCCATAGAAAAGTTGTAGAACTTTTTTGGGTAACAAGGTATCCATTGTTCTTAAACTCCACCCTGAGTGAATGCCAACATTAGAGAGTTGGTTGTATTTCTACGGTCATACGCGTTGCGATCAAATTTCAATCTCATCATATTAGACCACTTGAGCAAATATATAAATAAATAATTTTGTGTCATTAGAGAAACTCATTTCTACTTTGAAACAAAAACTGCATACTGTTCAAACACTTGGATGCACAAATTCTAAACGTAAAAAAAAACTGCTGACTAGGCAATGTTTTCATTAAACCATGCAGTAAACTACGGCAAACTCAAGTGATATACAGGTAAGTATCAGTCAACTAGCCAACGCACCTAGCTAACTAGCGATAGTGCGACATCAAGGTGGTCAATGTTACGCCGGGATGGACGTTCTTGTCGAGATAAATTCGGTAACGAAATTTTGAAAATAATAAATTCTATCTTTTGCCAACGAACCTTCAGCTGAACTACATACAGAATAGTTCAGGTGAAAGTTAAACTTAATAGCCATTTCAAAAACCATAACATTACATGCAGTGTACATGAAGGTTAAACTTGGAGAGCTAGGGTTGTCGACGAATGTTACTGGTTTCGTAGAAGAGTCTGAGCGTGTAACTCCAGAGAAGACAAAATGTACGCACTTCAAGTGAATACCGAACTTAGAATAGTTTTGATAGGTTTATTACACACAGATATACGTTACGATACAATTTTTGAAGGTATTTCAAGTACAATACACATATATTACTATATCCGCGTAATCTATAGAGAAAGTTGAGAAACTTTTTGGGCAACAAGTAATGAGGAATTGCGATCGATAAGCTGACAAATTATCAGTTTTCTAAAAGAGTCAACGTCACGTGACTGACGCAATAGATAAGCAGCTTCAATGTTTCTGTGCCACGGAAAGATATTAGCTAAAGTCATTCTGACCGCGCCTCATGCTGGGAAACATACACACACACACTAGTTCGTGCTGCAGATATAGGTCAACTGGCCGTAGAAGAGTGCACGGATGTAGTCGATCACAAATCGTCACGCGGTATGGCCCACTCGACGGCAGGTTGTTATACAACAATCTGCAGTCACGCTCGGTACCCACGCAATAGCTTTGCAGGCATCAGAATCGCTGAGTAAGCACGTCAAGTGCCCCAAGAGCTCCTCTGCCTGGGCGGTATTCGATCTCTTGACCCTCAGCATCACCATCATTCGTATCGACAGAAAGCAGAATCTATGGGGCACAGGATAGGGTTCACTTAAAATCTATCATTGCAGAGGAATCCTCGGTTTTCTAAAACAGTCATGTTGCGTGCATACCTTGCAACAGCTAAGCATCAACTTCTATGTAACTTACCTTCGAATGGCGTTTGCTGCAGACAAAAGACAGAGTATTCATAAATTAGGACAGGTTTCACATAAAAACTGTCACTGCACAGGAGTTATTATCGGTTTTCTAAAATAGTCTGCGTTTCGTGACTTCCTGTCAACAGCTAAGCCTCAACTTCGATGTTACTTTGGAAAGACTTTCGCAGACAAAAGACCGAAAATACATACATAATTCAGAGAAAGGTTTGGCTAAGGAAGTGTGATTGCAGAGGAATTATCGGTTCCCTAACAGAGTCGGGGTTGCGTGACTTCCATACAACAGTAAACCAGGTCTATTCCGAGAACTTCACGCACGGAAGAGGTGAATGCGTGAGCCGCTGCTCCGACAGCATCAATTGCTGAGCTAAATAGCGCAGCGATCTGTTTAGCTTTGCGTCGAATAATGCGAACGGCCCAACAAGTTCCATTTGTCCGATTATACTTGGCAATTACTTCGCTACACTGAGATTAGCGCAAGACTGAGTCCAGCACGCGTTAGCGTGCACTAACGGATCTACTTGCAGAGTGGTCACACTATATGAGTAGGGAACATAAATTATTTCCTGGGAGTACACGGGGCGCCGTGCTAGATGTCCCAGTACACGTTACCATTCATGGCGGTAATTCATGTCATGACGTGTTTATGCAACCTGTCTACTGCACGCTTTGGTGTTCAGAGCACGTTGTCGAAATAGAGGCTTTTCCCATTGTAGAGACTGGGAAGCAAATGGTCTCGAAACCTGTAAGTACTCGCATAACCGTACACTCGAGGGAAAAATAATGTGCTGGTTTTGGAACAGCACGGTTACCTGTGTCATTATCTACTGTAGTACGGTACTTGTAGGTGCGCCGGCACCGTATTATGACGACCAGTGCCTCTTGCCCCTCTCAATCTGGTCCCAGAAGCCACTTTATTCTCTGTTGTGCCTTCAGGATATCTTTATTTGTGTGGCTTCTGTGCAAGGAACGGTTGGCCCTTCTACATTCGGAAATTGCATAATTAATAATGAATGTTGGGTCATGTCAGCTTTCGATATGCCTACAGAAGACACGTTTAAGTCTGACCCACTCTACTATCTTCTCTACTTGACCCGCCCCACCTTACCTAACCCACTCTACCTGTCCCGCTCTACGGAACCCGCTGTCTTCCCTGCAGTAGTTATCAATAATTATCGTCTACTAATCTACCATAAGCCTATTCTGAACTCCTAAGGTCAAGACTTTTATATTTAATGGCCTAATTATCTACAAATGAGGCCCTCGCTGGAAGGAAGAAAGCCAAAGCGATGGAAATTAAAGGGAAATTCGAGAGTTGCAACTTTGTGACTTACTACACGTTTCAGCGGAAATTAATATTGAAGCTGCAAACTACAGAATAAATAAGACACGGAAATGACAACAATATTTACAATTTTCAAATGCATTTTTCCGTTCTCTTGCATCGAGAAAAGTAAATTTTGCTGTTGTTCCAAGTCGAAATCGTAGATGGTAAATTCTATAACGGTTAGCTCAAATTATTAAATCTTAACAAGAGTTTGATCAGTTACCCTCTAAAAGGTAAATATAGACTCATCGCTAGAGAGATTTTTCTGTGTATATATATATATGCGCTGTACTCTACACTGTGTACACTAAGGCAGGTACTAGTGGTCAGTGAACTTTGATACGCGAGGGTTTTTAGGAAAAAGCTCACCTTAAATTTCTTAGCAAGGCTGTTACAAAAGGATAAAGGGCAAGAGCAAAAATACAGGTTTGGTTCTGTATTTGTAGTCCCTTCATTTCCACTTTACCCAACTTACGGCATTCCAAAAAGTGGCTGTTCGTAAGGAAAATTTGTGTTTTTATATCAGGCTTGCAGAAGCAAGGCATCTTATGACTATTAATCATAATTATAAGCATAACAACTGCAAAAATACTCGGTGTTTCTAAAAAAATAGAATACGGTTGATAGATTCGGTGTTGACTCAAGCTTTCGATTAACTATCTAAATATTACTCTAAATAAATAAATATAATGTTAAATTATAAATACGTGTTCCATATATATCATGGGCGTACTATATTTAAAGGATGTATCGGACATTGCTTCTTTGAAAACAGTTTTTCCATACTGTGGTGTTAATTCTAGGAAAAATGGAATTTTCGCATGGCTGATAGGCTATCGTTTCCTTGAAAACCGATGTTTATATTGCATCATTTAAGACGCATTATCGGTGGATGTACCAGACATTGTTCCTGGAAAAACGTTAATTATACCTTATTATTTAAAACGTACAATTTTTATTGGTTGTTTCGAGTATTACATCTAAAGCAACATATAGTAAAAGTAGGCACACTTCTAACAAACTTCGTATTTTTCTGCACTGATTGTATGGGACGTTGTATCTACGAAGAACATGTTCATGCCTGCGTTTTGAAACGCTTTGTTATTCGTAGTCGTTAGAAGGGTCACTGTATATATCTACGAAAACCACGAGTTAAACAGTACGTTTTAAAAACTTAATTAGTCACAGTAGACGACGCATGGGGCACTGCGTCTATGCAATGTGCTGTTTATATGTCCAACATCCTTTCTAAACTTGCTGTTTGTGATGGACGCAGCGGTCATTAATAATTGTTTCGCGGAAAGAACAATGTCGTAATTTATTTTTCTGACACAATAACCGTCACAAACAGCTCATACCTGAGCAATATTTACGCTGCAGGACGTGTTTGTTTCTTGCTTGGAAGCCATTAATTACTTAATTAATAATTGCCTATCCCATGTAATGAATATGAGAGACAATGCCTATTGTACGCTGCTATACACTGCTGGGTATTAATATACATATTGCGAAGCTGTATGTATAATTTTCCTGAGCAAAATAACTTTTTTCTCCCTTGTTCCTGTACTTTAATTATTTTCACTTCTATATATAGGTATCAAGATATACATTGCGTGATTTCTCTCTGTAAAGTATGAATTGCGTATTCGTAGCCTGGTATGTTGTTGCGTCTGCTGTTGGCGGTATCTCCAAATACTTTATTAGGTATTTCTTTAAAGTAAGATATAAGGTGTCTTTAGATGTCTTTAGATAGGTACTTAATTCTTATGTGGAAAATATTCGCTGTTCTCAAGTATGGTAGTGTTTTTGTTATTATGCAGCTAAAAGTATGTCTAGATACATTATTACTTAATTATTCTGAGGGAAACATTCCATGTTAATGTGTCATCTAGTGTTTTCAGTATTACACAGCTGAATGTATCTCTAATATTTCTCTGGATACTTAATTACTCTATTTTTCTGTGGAAAATGTTAGTTATTCATTGGTATTTTTACCTCTTCATGGCTGTTAGTACTAGTGATGATATCCTCGACTATAATAATCTGAAAAGTTATCTTCCGCATTTTGTTGATTCTTTTTTTTTTCGTCACTGAAATTATATTTAGATACTATTACCGTGTACTTAATTCATTTCAATACAACATTTTTTCTTATTTTGTTTTTTTTGCTACTTTCGCTGATAACGGAAGCGCAAGCTACACTATAAATATTACGTAAAAAGTATCAATTACCCAGGCTTCGATAACACCTCATGTCTTTCCTCGGCCAATACTAAAACACTTCTCACTTTCTGAGGTGATGATGATAACAACGGAGATTTCATTCCGGTAGCAGCAGTTAATAAATAGATCCTGCATGTATTTCCTTACCTCTTACTTTAGTTTTCCTCCCCTTTCTTTTTAATCTCGAGTGTTTAGCAGCGATATAGGGCACTGCGTTTCTTCAGGCAACTTGCTCTTACCTGCAAGTTTTTTTGCTCTTTTTTGGCTCTTTTTAATCAATGTTGACATAATGATAATTTTCGTAGCTTAGTTCGAGTACCGGTTACTAGTTTTAGTGAGGCTTCATGTTATTTTCTTTACTTTCTTTATATTATTCCGCACTTGAATTTTTTTTGCCACGCTAAATTCTTTTCTAGCGTCGCTCCCTCTGTGCATAATTTTTGCTCCGGTAAATGGCAGTTCTAAATATGAAAATGACTAATTCGCCAAATCTTGCTTAACTAAATTCTCAATTCGATCGCCCTTTCGTTTTCCTACAAGAAATCACAAATCAAAAAGTATAAGACTAATAATTAGCATTACGTTCTTGTTGCCAAGATAAATTCTCAATACAAATTGATGCATCTTATGATGTATTTTAAAGATGAAATCACGAATTCAGGAATTTGACAAGAATATATTGTATTGCAAACCGTATGTAATGAAATAAAAAGCAGTATATTGATAATATATTAATCCGAGCGAAACTCCCTATGTGATCTTGCAAAATTCCACAACACTAAATTGCACAATGTGCTATTCAGGAATTACCTTCTTAGTGAAATTGCCAAGATGCTCTGTATAATTTCCGCAATGGGGTATTTGCTGATCTAAGAATTCTAAGAGATTCTCAAGAAAAAGCCATTTCGTCTATATGATTTTGTGGAAGAATAGAAGCTGATCTGGTAGTTGTGAAAGACTGTCTCATCATATTCCAGTTTCCAGTTAAATTCTGAGTCAGAGCTTCACCATTCGCATAGTAATCGCAGGGCCAAATATTGCTATTGTATTGTTTATAGACTAAACTACATACTCATTCACCATTTAGTGATAAAGTTTCCTTCAGACCGTCGCCTCAATGATGCAATTTATGCAATAATCGCAGCTCCATACTTTCTTTCTAGACCACGCTGCACTATGTGCCATTTAGCGGTTTAATTCTCAGTCGAGTGCGTATTTTGTCAGGGAAAAATCTGCAGATGCAAGCGCACGTCAAAACAAAGGTTCCCGTTCTGAAGCTGTAAAATTGCCTCGGTAATCACAAGATTGCCTTGTAGCAGGGCTACCGTCATCGTCTTTGCGGCTGCTGTGTAGCCAGAAACATCACGCAACTGCACGAGGCAGCGGCACCAGTTGGCTGGGGTCATAAGAAAAGGAATGCGTGCAGGTAACTCTTCTGTTTCGCCACGACAGAAGGTGCCAAGTTGCAAGGAATCTGGTCGTAAAGGAGGAAAAGGTTGCCAGAATGACGAGTACGCAGTAATGGGCGACAAGAAAGTGGATAAGAAAGGGAAAGTTTCTAGGTAACTCTTCTGTTTCGCCACGACAGAAGGTGCCAAGTTGTAAGGAATCTGGTCGTAGAGGAGGAAAAGGTTGCCAGAAGGACGAGTACGCAGTCATGGGCGACAAGCTGGCTAACGTGATAAGAAAGGGAAAGTTTCAAGGTAACTCTTCTGCTTCGCCACGGCAGAAGGGGCAATGAGAATTTGCTCGTATAGAAGAAAAAGCTTGCAAGAATGACCGGCTACGCGACTGTGGAACAAGGTGGCTGGCGTCATAAGAAAGGAAATACTTGCAACTGAGTTTTCTGTTTTGGTGCAGTTCTTCGTGGTTGACGTAAATCTGGTCATACAAGAGGAAAAAGATTCAAGAAAAACAATCACGGAAACGAGGGAAAAGGTGGCTGACGTGATAAGGAAGGAAATGCCATTAGTTGGTTTTTCTGATTCACCGCAGTAGCAAGGCCCACGTCGAAGAGATACGGGAAAACAAGGTTTACACACAGTAGGCACGAGATTGTAGCACAATGGGGGGGGGGGGGTCATAACAATGTGAACGCGGAGAGTTATTGCTTCCATTTAGCTACTGCACAGTACAAATCGACCAGTTGAAGAGAAAGTGGGTAGAAGAGAAGGAAAGACTGCAAGATGACCAGACGACGAATGGAGACGAATTGTTTCGATCAAAATTATTCTGTTTTACTAACGTACCATGAAAAAGGTCGAAAAGAACATGGAGATGAACAAAACAAAGCGTAACAACTGCAAAAGTCCAGCACGAGACTCTAGATATAAGCTTAGCTAGCTACGATCATAACACAGACAACCATAAAAAAAATCTTAAAGAAGAAAAGAAACTGTTGCAAACATCAGCACGAGACTGTCCCGAATTGGTTGTGCCCTTTCAGTAGAAGGCCTGGACGATATGAAAATTTTAAAAATGGAAAACATTATCGTACCAGCAGCAATATCTGAAAGAAGTGGACGGAAATTGTGACATTGGGAAAGGCTTCAGATGTTCATTATGGATACCTATAAATTCTTGACGGTAGAATGCTCTATTCATTCCGTTATTTAATAGTACAGGGGTGTGTCCCAGTCAGCATTTTTGGGGTTACCGGTGCTACACCGCGTAACACCGGTGACCCAGACAGTCGCAACCCGTGTCGCAATCATAGCTCAAATGACGACTGCGACACGGCTTAAGGTGATGCAATTCGCCGAGCACAGACGTTTGTTTTGAATAAAAGGAGCACAAAATTCATTCAAATCCGCAACAAATAAGCTCCTTAAACCAGAATAAGTAATTCAGATCAGTTAATTGAAATTTCCATTCACGGAGTTTCGAATAAAACAGAATTTAATTGTCTTTGAGCTTACACAGCTCGTCGCTAGATGGCGCTCTCACAACCACTTTCCGGGTTGCGGTAACCGTTTTTCAGGTTGGGGTAGCACCGTTTTGGCGTGATTGCGACACAACCCAGCCGGCCTTGAGTGCTAAACTTATGGCATTGGACGTTGCAGATTCGAATGCTAACCCAGGCAGGCGAGTTCTTCCGGCGTTTGGCTGGTGCGCTGACTCAGCATTTGACATCTGCACAGCTGCCGTGGAGGTGCTTGCTCTCCCCAGAAATGGAGAGGGTAGGAGGTACAGGTCGTTGCGTAAGAATCTTCCGTTGATGGCGCCATAGCTCTTGACGATCTGTGGTAGATTACAGTTGTCCACTCTTCTGGGGCCATTTGGCCTTTATCTGCAGCACGAACCTGTGCCTGCGGGTTTCCCAGCAACCGTGCTGTCAAGTTGACTTTACTGTTGCAGTGTTTGCTTGATTATAGTGCTTCGGTGTTTGTTCTGTGTCCCAAACGTAAATTGGATACTGAGAAGTATGCCTGTCTGTATTGCTACTGACGAACCTTATGCAAGGGTTCAGATGCTCGCAAAGCTTTTTCATTGGAACAATAAAGTTTAGGAACTTATACGGACAAATTAATTCTTAGAGCAAATCCAGAAAGGGGAAAGAAGGAAATGTTAGTTTTACCGGAAAGAATTAACTTCAGCCACCATTTTAACAACGGTATGGGTTACTGACGGCATCCATAACAGACCGTGTCATTGCCTGTTGGTGAGTAATAATTTTTTTTAGACTACGAGCAACTATTACACCTGTAAATGTTGAAAGTTTTAGAACCTCAGTGCAGACGTAAAGAAAACGCTGGTATCTAATGCTGGATTCTTAGTACAGTCTTTTGTTCCTCAAATGGCAAGTCTACATACATGTTGGGCTTTTGGACGTGTTCACTTACAAAATCGTCCGACAGTTTTGTAGCGTCGTTCTGAACATAATTGTGTGCACACCACAAAAAGATGTTAAAATATTGCCCGTCAAATCAGGTTCCTTCGCAACTGCCACTATAGGCAAGTTATGGATATATCTTAAAATTTGGAGCGAAATAACATTCGAAAAAACACTGCAATTTTATTCGATTTCTGCGGCAAGGTAACACATTAGGACGAATGTGAACAAGTGAACAAGTTTAAAAAACTAATGTGTAGATTCTTCTTACGGTGTGCCAAGCGTGCAAATATTTGGTTACTCTCTTAGTCAAAATTTACAGCAAATTTGAAGAAACATCCCAACTTTCACCAGTGTTACTTGCTAAGCTGCCTGACTTTACGGCTAACTATTTTAGCAACTAAATTTTTAGCGGGCACTCCGCTGCGTTTGTTCAAGACATAACAAAGCTTTGGTTTCTACTGTGAACAAGGAACGCAATGCTGAAGTGTGAACCCGTCTTTAGAGACCTGCTGGCGAATACCTCAGGAGTTCTTCGGACGAGGTCCAGGTTGCGTTTGCACGGAACCCATTTTGTACAGAAGCGATATTGGATTTCGCATCCAGCGGGTAGTTGGTGTTTGTGTTTATTCGTCGCACTTCAAACCTAATTAATTATCTTTAGGTTAATTTAGGTTCCAAGACTGGTGACAATACGTTACTTTACCTTGAGATAATTTGAGCGTCTTCAGACGTGGTCCAGGTGCCGTTACTCACGTTTTTAGAGACACGATGCCAGCTTTCTTCTCTTGGATCGCAGCTTGTGCCCCAAAACAAGAAGACTGTTGCCGTGGTTAGGTGTGGCTGTCAGGCGGAATAGATACCCCGTGGCCACTGCAGGTGGTGGACAGGTCACCCGTCGCCACTATCCCCAATCGAGAGCAGAATTCCTCCTGTTACTGCAGTGTTTACGGTCGTGAATCAAGAATGGCAATGCTGTTGCCATGGCAACTTCTGTGGCAACAATTGCGGAGTTCAAATACGAGAACAGGGATTTGTTGACGGCATGGATGAGGGGGGGAAGCCTTGAGGGCGCTCGATAGCTTAATTGTGTTAGCGGTTTGTGGAATTCTGGGTCGAGTTGGGGAATACGAAAAATCAGAGTGGCATTTTATTCTGAATTCTACACCAATGTATAAGGAGTATGAAGCCATTGACAGTATTTCGTTCTTACTTAATTACTAGTGTATTTAGCCCACAACTAGTTTTACTGAGAGTGTCAAGGTATTCGGACCTTAGGTATTTCAACCGAACACCGTACAATATTCAGTTTATAATCAACCGAACACCGTACAATATTCAGTTTATAATCAACCGAACACCGTACAATATTCAGTTTATAATCAACTGAACACCGTACAATATTCAGTTCATGAAGTAACTCCAACCGAACCTCACTGTACAGGAAGCCTATCACCCTCTCACTGGGCGTAGTATATTCGTCCTTTGACATTTTTGCCAATCCTGTTAGTGCAGGAGATCTTTAATAATTTCGATCGGATGTCCCAGTGCATCAGATGTTTAACGATTCCCATTGGCAAATTTCCATAATATTTAATGACCAATTGGTAGAAAAATCATTACTCGTTCAGAAAATTCCAAATCTGTGGAAGCTTGGATAATTCTCAAATGCATTTCATTATTAGAGCTCGGACATTGCTTGAAATACACGCTTAATGGTTATTTTGATTAAGCTGCTTAGAAAATGGTAAGATTTTGTAGCGCTTGAAATGCTTGCAAGCACCATCCAAATTGCTGCTAGCGCTTAAAAATTTTTGTCAGTGCTTAAAAATATTTGTTAGCGCTCAAGTTGTTCCGGCAATTAGCCTACGTTTAAATTGTTCGGAGACCTTTTCTAACTAAGGGATTTATCGTGTACTAGCCTATTTATTGTGCGCAACAAGCCAACAACATAAGAAAATAGCGCATCTTTTTGTGGCCACATTCGTGATCAGAATCACCGTGATCATGATTACTGTGATCACTGAAAAGCACAAGAACGGCCAATGATTTTGTAAACAAACCAGAAACGCCATGTTTATCTTCAAAATTTGGATTCCAATCGTATTTACGCATAAGACGGTGGGGAATGGATTTTTAGAATTGTTTATTTATTTCAAAGTCAATAGATAAATGAGCTAGCAGTATTTAATGCATTTTGAACTTGCATAGGCGTAAACTACAATAATTCTGGAAGGCAGTAATGCAAACAATCCTAATAATATTGACCAATTTATCCTTAAATATAAGAAAACATCACGAACTTTGAATTTCAAGTTTGGAATTCTTGCTTGTCGTTGATCACGCATGATCAGCCCGCTAGTGAAATCACGGTTCGATCAATTTTCACCAATGATCTCGGTTGATTGCTATCAGATCGAGCCACGTCAAAAAGTGGTCACAAACACGCAAGGATCATGCGAAATCAGGCGGAGTGATCCGCAAGGTGGTCACAAAAAGACACCTATATTGACGCTCCATGCCATGTACTTTACGTTGTTTTGTAGCGACTCTAAAAAAAAGACAGCTGGTGTTGCTTCTGTAGCTTTTCACACTAAGAGCCCCATTTTCCAAACAAACTTTCAAACTTTTTTCAAGCTAGCGTATGTCGACTGAGTTTGTTTAATGGACTGAAATTCCCTTACAATTTCTAACTGGCTTTTGCAACTGTTGCTTATCTTGAGAATAATTTTAAATGTTCTTTCCATTCCGTCACCGTTACTTTCAATTACTAATTGAGGCAAATTTGTAGGCTTGAAGCGGAAAAATTCTAACTCCATGATGGGAGTTACTTTTTGTTACCTAAAACGGAACGCCGAAAGTATATGCCCCGAATAAAGCCCTCTTAGAGTTGTTTTTCGTGTTGACATAGCTCCAAAAGTGTTTGAAATGACACTTTTTTTATTTTAAGCTCTTATAATAGGAAAATGTGGTTAATTTTACTTTGCATTATTCCCGCATAAAGTACAATGCTTAAATTCGTGAACATTAGCACAAATTTTGGATGCTATACTTGCTATTGTTACTGCTTAAAGCGCTTAAACCGTTGTTGCCCAATGTCTGGGCTCTATTCATTATGTGTGTTTTCCGAAAGCTGCATCTACTGTGTACTCGTAAATCAGGAGTACATTCATCTGGTACCTGGAACTACCTAAAAGTCTCCAACCTGGTTTTAATTTCAGGTATTAATTTATTTCTTTAATATTTATTTTTTTGCTCTACGTTTAGATGGAATCTATTATGGAAAACCTCACTCTTATGCAATGTTTTAGTATTGTATAATTCTAGAAATGGATGATGACCTATTACAAGAACTTGCTGTTATTAAAGAAAAATTATTCTAGTTTACATGAATCAGCCCATATTACAGCAGTTCATCCACAGGCCTGCCGGTTATAGCCGGCTCGCTCCTGATTATCTGCCCCCCCCCCCCAGTGCTTGTATTGTGAATCTGTATTATATAGTTTTGATTTATTTATTTTCTTTCTCTGGTTGCAGCTCTAGAAAAACCCAGCACATCATGCTCATTCAATGTTTCTTTGTTATTCAGTCCTGTTTAGGTCGTGGTTGTCGAAACACTATACACAATATACTTGTGTATATTACTTGTAATCAGATATGACCAAAAAAAGATAATTGATATACATTTTTGAACAATATTTGAGCAAATGTACCAATGACCTTCGATGCAACGGCTCTATACTGCGTGGCCCCCATCGCCGCAGAACTGAGATAACCTTAATCCTGTCTGCAGTTTAACCACTGAAGCAAAACCAACGTCTGAGAACCATGGTCCCTTCCAAAGTAAAGAAACCGTAAGCGTGATGGTCTGAGCAGCAGCAGCCAGAGCTCTCGGTGTGAGTCAGGCCATTTATAGGTACCTTGATAGCTTCGCTACAGGTACCTGAGTTGCCTTAGTGACCTGGAGGCAGTTCACGAGTTAGCTGGTCCCGTGGGCAGTGTCACGAAGCTGCGTGTGGCAGGTGTGTTGAGGTATAGTTCAGGTGTGTGCGTGTAGATAGGTATATACATGGGTGCGTGAAGGTGGAAGGTCAGGATGTATCTTGGTCCGTGCGTAAAGTACTTGCACTGTCTGGATGTAGGTGGATGTTGAGCGTTGGTGTCCGGGATTAAAGTGTTCTGAGTTATACTTTTTATGTATATTTTCCTGGATAGTTTTGAGAGCACCGGAAAGAGGATTGTACTGACTTACAGAAGTGCAATCAGCCACGTTCAAATCGCTTGCTTTTTGATGTCGATATAAGAAAGACGCTGTACAATAAATTTTTCAATTGGTGTATGGTTCATCTTACTGTGGGTGTTGAAAAATTAATGTTTTTATAATGTGTATTTATATTTTCGGGGTTTAGTAGTAAAAAACATATGCCACTGCCGTAAATTCAATAGCTGAAGAACTTACTATGGTGGTTTTTGAAGTATGAAATAGTGCTGATATTATTGGGAAAAAGCATTTTTTTAAGATTTGGATATAGTGTGAAGACCGACAGAGCATGTTTTGCATCGCTATGTAGCTATGTTGTTTCATGTCTTTAAGTGTTCAGAAATTTAATATGTTGCGTAATTTTTATCTATATGATTTTACATGTCTAATTGATGTCTACTTAACAAAAATGCAACATGGGTTTTTATTTCTATTTCATAAGTCATAATGAAGCCTTATCATTTGTTAAACGTGTGTCTTTATACTATTTTCTTAACGAAGATCATCCAACTGTGTTTATTATCTGCAATTTTTTTGACGAATGACCAAGTTTCTTGAACATTCGTCATAAACACCCGTGGTAGCAAAAAAAGTATTTCGTTATTTGCTTCTTATGGACAACAGCAGAGCTTCTATAAAATTAAATGTCTTACTTTATCTTACTTTCTAAGTCATAGCCTATGACTTCTTTATTATAAAGTTTTTTTCGTAAATTTCTAATAACACATCAGCTGACTTATGCAAAGTTTGCTGTTTCAGCTGAAGCTTGTGACATATTATAATTATTATTTGATTACTAAATAACAGAATTGACGAAAAAAAAAAAAAATTTACAAGTTCTTCTAATGTGTTTGCCATTTTGGTTACTTGATTATGAAAAAGGCCAGCATTTTTTTAGTAAAAATATACTTTTATATCTCAACCATACAATGTGACACTGTTATACTTTCCTATTTGGTAACAACCACTAAATTTAAAAGTAAAAAGTAAGCTCTACTCCCGCAAGCCATAGCGTGTGACGTGCAATTCTTATCGTTGGGATCCCTTAGAAGTCCTTGGGATGATCATTAAGGTCGATTATCGTATAAATAAAGGACAGTGAAGGAGACCGTCACGGGCTGAGGGATGTGAACGAAGACCAGCCTGTAATTTAACGGGTCTTTCTTCTCAATTATTTTTAGATCAAAACAAGACGCAGAAGTGGTTGGCTGGACGCTATTCACTAAAGTAAAAGACTTAAGTGGTTGTTTTTATACTGGAGAGATTACAGGGACTTTGAGAGTCTTTCATAATGAAGAAAATTACAAACTAGAAGCTTATCGGCTCAATTCGGTCAGGAAGAAGATGGAAAGATAAATTCCGGATATTACGACCTAACCAAAGAAGCTTATCATTGGTATCGGATCTTATTACCTTCGCCAAGGAGGTTATGTTTTCGTCGTGTTTGTCTGTCTGTCATCAAGATAACTCAAAAAGTTATGAACCGATTTGGACAGAATTTGCAGGGATTGATAGGCATGTTAGGTGAAACAGATGATTAACTTTTAGTAGAAGATCCGTTCGTTAGTCTGCCTTCCGTTCGTTTGTTCGTTTGTCACTGTTTTCAATTGTATGCTTGATAGCACAATAAATAAAAATATAAAGAATGGATCTTTATGAAATTTATAGAAGTTGTTAGTAATGTTTAAAGACATGAATGATTAAATTTTGGTGCAGATCGGTTGGTTCGATTGTATGGTTGACTCATGTTTGTTATAACGTTTGTAAGCAGCATAACTCAAAAAGTTATGAACGGATATTCAAGAAAATTGCACAAGCTTTTTTTTACCTTCAAAAAGCACAAATGATTAAATTTTGGAGTGGATACAAACAAAATAATGGTTTTAGACCCAATTTGAATATTTTGCTACTGTTGCCTCGCTTGGCGGAGGCATGCGCTCTCAGAGTGGTCTACTTAAATATGTTATAATATTGATATCGTTGTTATTAGTGTTAATTTGATCTTAGTGCAATTAATGTTGCTACGGCTCATAATATTTTTCATTTTACTAGTCCCAGCAATCGTCAAGGAGGTTGTGTTTTCGTCGGGATTGTCTTTCTGTTTGTTTGTATGTTTGTCTGTCTGTCACCAAGATAACTCAAAAAGTTATGGACGAATTTTGAAGAAATTTCCTATCTAATTCTTTAAGAGCATGACGGCGAGAAAGACCGACCAAAGAAGCAAGGAAGCAACCAACCAACAATTGTGTAATATAATAATTTATAGTGAATAGAGGGTACATTGCGCCCGGCAGCATTATTTTATTTTCAATTCACAGAGTCGAGGTGTGTGGTTGATGTAATTCCACTCATGCAAAGAACGAGCGGTCGTCGTTTACGCCCAGCTGTTATCATTCCTGTGGTGTTTGAAATTTATATTCAGTGTGGATACATATTGAGGTATATAAGGTGTCATGTGTTGCTTATATTATTAATTCGAAAGACAGTAATACTAACTTTCAGCCTGATAAAACTGGTATTCCATTTCTCAAATATGCATGAACTTCACTAGCTGTGCATCGCCGAAAAATAATAAAAAATCCTATGAAAGGGAGTCCCGACTCGAAGACATTTTATCAAATTAGACCAACATTATTGGAAGAATGCGTAATCCTACTGGATAGTCCGGAATGCTTTAACTATGGCATCTCCCCTCAAAGCATGGAAATTACAAAGCGCTGAACAAAAACACCACTTTCTGGTCACGTGAAGCTTAGTGCATCTGACTGAAATTGTTACTGAAGAAGCCTTAAACTAACTGACTAACTTGCGCAGACTTTGATAAGCAGAAGTGCATAAGTGGGATTCATTATACAGTCGATGTCCTGGTAATGCAGAGTTTCGCTGATACGGTTGTAGTGTTAGTCTAGTTGTCAAAATCCGGTTGCCATGTTAGTCCGGCTGTAGCATACTCGTTTGTCATGTGAATTTGGTTGTTATCCGTCCGGTTGTCGCGTTACTCCGGTTGTCAAGTGTCCGGTTGTCGTGTTTGTTTACCTGGGTATAGTACACACACAATAGATACAGTCAAGAAACAGGCCAAGAATTTCCCACACGCGTTCACAGAGAAGTTGCTTTGTGCCGGAGGTCTTTTATGCTGGCTGCCAGAGCTGCTGGACAGGCTGTTATTTTCTGTAGAAAATGATAGGTTAGAGGTGGAGCTATTTAGTATGTGTTGAATATAATTATTGGGCCAATTTGGTATCTGTAGGCAAAGCTTGCTGACGGCGAATAGGGAACAAATGATGATTCTCCAATTATTTTTTCATATGAATTACCGTTTTGTATTTTTCTATTTATATGTGTGAAAAACACAGTATTTACCTAAGAACAACAACAGCTTATAATTTACCTGTCTAATCGAAACCGATTACTATTAATCGTGGTGTTTATTGTATTTGAAACAGCCTAAGTACGTGCAATTTTCCATCAGAAATTTATTCAGTTATGCATATTCGTCGCACAGTCAGTCGTAGTTGCAAGCATACCAATATTTTCAGTCTTTGTGCTATATCTCGTCCCAGTCCGTCCGTCCGTCTTATTTCTAAACACACTAACAGTTGCTCAAGTCTTGTTGCAATCCCTCGACTCACAGTCTATCTTAGTTTCACACACTCGCGCAGTAATCCTTTTATGGCAATAGCTCATAGAGTGCCGGGGCGTATGTTCCGGTGTCTCTTTGGGAATGGACCTACTGGTTCGTCTACTGCTGCCTATCTAATCTAATCTAAAATAGTGACCGCAACTCGCTCGGGACCACTAATTCACATTTAACGACTGTAACGGACTCTTCAGCCAAGCAAAAGTTTGCTCAGACCTTGCTTTATGCCAACTCCGCTACTTGCTTCCGCTTATATAAATTTCTAAAAAGTATTTAGTGAAGGAATACGGACGAATTTAGAGAGTTGAATTTATCTTGCTATATACAAGTGCTGGTAAATTAATTTTTAAACATTGCTCTCAAACTGGATCTAAGAGTGTGGGTGCTTTTGTAGACATAATAATCTAAAAAGTACTAGACTAGTCTAATTGAGCACTACAGAGCTAAATTGTGCGGTGTTTAATCGCATATTTACATAAGGTATATGTGCAGTATAACATTTACTTTATATGCAAATATGGTATTATTCTACGAGGGTAATAGGTTTATTCGAATATGTGTTAACCGTGAATGCAAGGATCCCAGTGTTCTCTCAAGATATTCGAATATATTCAAATAATCCAATGTGGTGTAACGACAAGAATCGCTCGATATATAACCGACGAAAGAAACGTTTTCATTCGAACTCTTTGGATTAATTTCTATAGATAATTTGCTGCCTGTAGGACGAAGTCCTCTAGCCTTTGAATAAAACTCATTGTTGAGACTTTTTCTCATTACTTGTTTTTTCATCACCAACACAATTACAAAGAAGTGGGATAGACCAGTAACCTTCCTTTTTTAGGCATAACCGCAAACTTTTTTCAACAGTGGTGTCAACGAAACGGTAAATTTCATCCATTGCTTCAAGCAAGCATATTTTTCTCGTGCTGTAGTACATATTTAAATTGCCAAGAAATGGCACTAAACCACTAGTGGACTTTCCTGTATGAGGAATGCACACAAAATTCCACGGTCGGTGTTCTCTTAAAATGAGAAATTTTATCCAACGCTTCAAGCAAGCTTCTCTTCTCGTCCAGGATCATTTCCCTCAGCAGAATTTGTCCAAATTTCACGAATTTTTGCCCCGAAACAGGTGAAACTCTGCACGCCGCGCGGCCTTTGCACCAAGCCAGTCGTTGCTGTCAGTCTAACCTAACGCACTTTTCTATGCATTAGCATTTATCCCAGTCGATCTCTTTCGCAGGTCTAAATCTCTCTTTTTAATAGCTGTCAGGTCCAGCACGACGTCGGACTTGTACCGTAACTGATCGCTGGCCCTCACCATTTAAATTTCTTTTCCGCCATAAAATGATGGGTTTTTCCCGGTGAATAACAGCATGGGAATTGTGCCTGATACTTCCCCCATAAAATGATGGGTCTTTTCCGGCAAATAACGGTATGGGAATTCTGGTAGATATTTTCCCTCATAAAGTGATGAGTCTTTTCCGGAGAACAGCAGTATGGAAATTTTAGTAGATATTTTCCCCCATAAAATGGTGGATCTTTTCCAGTGAATAACAGCGAAGGAATTTTTTGTTGATACATTCCATTTTAAAATTTTGGGTCTTTTCCGGTAAATAACAGCACGGGTATTTTGGTAGATATTTACTTTTATAAAATGACAGGTCATTTCAGGAAAAAACAACACGAATTGAGCATGAGATTGTATTTGGGTCTGTTTGGCGAATGAAAACATAAGAATTGTGTTTGAAAAGTTTCCCCATTGAATGATGGGGTTTTTAAGACAAATAAAAGCATGAGCACTGTGTGTTTGATACTTGAGCAACAACAAATAGAGTAATATTCGCCAATTGAACTATCAAAATTCAAGTTTTGTAAAAGTTACAAACTTACGAAAAAACTGTTGTTACTGTGGTCATTCTTGTATATCAATCTAAAAAAAAAAAGATTATTGATTTCAATGATAAAAAAAACAGACAGGAATTATTGAGTGGAACGATTTCAATGACGTCATTGCCTATTTTTGCTTATAGAACAGCTGTAATTTGTAGAAATCAACATTAAGCGATGGAAATATTTTCAATTAATATTACTTTTATTTCTCTACACTATCATCATATTACTGACCCAGTGAAAGGGTACGCTTCGTTTCTTTTCGTGCTTTGTTTCATCTAGTGGTCGCATCGTTTCAGAGACAGTGATGGACTTCGCTTTTCGAAAAATTATGTTTTGCTTTGCATCAGCTTGAGGAAACTTCACAAATGTAGCCAGCGGTAAATTTCTTTCAATTATTGATGTTGTGCATTCTTCTAGCACAATGATAGTTATATAACATAATGAAAAGAGTGTCTTCCAACCAGTATTAACTATATTTTATTCTCCTTCCTCGAGAAGATACTTCCCTTACACAGTGAAGGTAGAATTCGTTTCAACTAATCTCATATTGCCTAATTTCTTCCAGACGACACTTCGATAACATTTTCAAAGGTCGACTACGTTTCAGTAATTAATAATGCCCTGCTATACTCGACAAAGATGAGGATATTTGGTTGATGCAGTCAAATGGCAATAATGTGCATTGCTATTTTCAGAGACGACACTCCAAGGCCACGGTCAAAGGGCGCGAGTCTGCTGCTGGCGAGAGAACTGCAGCACAAGCGGCGGCAGGCAGGACTGACGGGAGGTAACAGTGAACAATACACTGATAAGGACAGGGCTGCCGCGGTTACGATGGGAGACCAGGATATTAAGACTTCACTTAAGGTGAGTCCAGTTTTGTTCTAGCCACTTAAAGTTAGGCCCGTTTTATTGTGACTTCTTAAAATAAGGCTCATTTCATTGAGACTACTTAAAGTAAAAATCTCCTTTATTGCGGCTACTTAAAGCAAGACCCATTTTATTGTGACTGCTTAAACTGAGACTCATTTTATAGAGTCCACTTAAACTAAGACGTATTTTATTGTGACTACTTAAGCTAAGATCGATTTTACTGTAAATACTTAAAGTGAGACTCACTTTTTGTGAACACTTCAAGAAGCTTAGGCCCATTTTATTGTGACTATCTTAAGTAAAACCCATTTTATCATAGTCACTTAGAATAAAACCCATTCGCTTTTTAACCACCTAGGGTAAACGAAAAATGACCATTTTATTGTAAGTTAGAACAATATAGTTATATAGTATTACAGTATTTCCTATACTATAGAGCTAAGTATTAAATGAGCTAATAAAAAATTTATTGATTTACATGACAAAGTTGAGTTAAGCTCAACCCACTAGGCTTGACTAGTCTTGAAGTTCAGAGAGAAGGTGTGGGTTCGTAACTTTGAATCGAGTTTCAGGCGTTACCCCACAAGCCGATAGTCCTTGCGACGGTTGTGAATTCAATGCTGCTCTGTAAAATGGAGCGTTTGATCGTCCCAACTGTAACTGAGCCGCAGCTTATGCCTGCAGCATGACTCAAGTCTCCTGGCATGGGGAAACCAACGCTTCTGTCTGCTGGTTCGGACACAATTCTGGCAATATGGGGTCAGCTGCAGCCGTGCAGTCCTCTATGCCAGCTAGTATATATCTGCAACACGATCTAGTGCGTGTGGCTTCCCAGTAGGGGTGTGCAGCTTAGCTAACTTTACCATTTAGCACAGATAACAGATATGATTAATTAAAAAGAAATGTCAGGTAGAGGGTAAAAGGTTACCTTGACCGCACAGGACCAAGAAGAAAGTGCGGCTGCAGTTGACCGTAGACTATCTGAGCTATGGTGTCATATTGGCGGAAGACCCTATCGAAAACTGTGCCCCCTCCGACACTAAGGCCGACCTCAAGTGACTATAAGTGAGAGAAATGATGATTCTATGCATTCCAGACCTTTAAAACTTTACCTTACTTGGTGTTGGCTCATCAGCAAAGATATCGGCATCAAAAATTATCCCTAAAAAGCAAAAAGCGGGCAAAATCTGCCTAGAATAGTAACCCCATTTTATTGAAATCTGTTACTCTCAGTTGCCATGCGAAAGCTGTGCTACATAGGTGACGTTGTGGTCTCTGTTCGGCCTTGGTGCCCAGGGGTTGCAATGGCTGTTCGGAGCTGGTCGAGGTCTCAGGGCATGTTAAAGCGCCATACCGTTGTGCTATGCTGTGGGCTGTAGGTTTCCGGGAGTAGTTTAGGTATCATAGTGGAAGACAGCAAATGGAGATCGGTCATTAACAAGAACTAGTCGCGGTGGACGACCGATACATCGAAATTTCACGAGAGGAGCTAGTTCGTTCTACTGGGACTATGAAAAGTTAGAGTACTCTAGAAAAGACAAAGCCCGTTGCATAGCACAAGCTCCGCAGTAGGGGTCTAAAAGGCCCTAAACCCCAAGTAGACAATGCTCGCTGTACCCACGGCACATAAGTATAGCCCCACAATGCCTCCAGTGTGCAGCACAGCCTTCGCTTCACTGCAGGGCACTGTACAGCCACTATAATTACTGTATGTAGTACTTTCCATTGTAATTAAAACCCGTCAATACATAAGTAGCTACTAAGTGCTAGTGACTACTGTAGCTAGTGCATTGCCAATGTTGACCTGTTTGTAGAAACGTATTAAGTATAATACATGGCGTAGTTTCTCAGTAATGACTTCAGTAGAACAGAAGTACAAAATATTAACAGACTCTATGGCTACTTTTTTTGTTAGATCAACATCCTCGCACAAAAGCTCTTGGAATTAATACCAGATAAAGCTATTATGCTTACAGATTTGTTTAGCTCCTCTACGATAACAATACTCACAAGTGCTTGATAAATGGTGTAGCCATAGACCGCAACAGTACTTGGCTCTTAGGTCATGACGCTGGCGGTCAAAAATCAAGAACGGAAAAATGGGATTTTCTCATGAGCTATTCTTTTCCTCTTATCTAATACCGAAGAAAAAAAAATTCCAAGGTACCCAATATTTTTCTTGAGGAGAAGGTATCTTGGATACGGTGCAGACGCACTTGGGCGCTTGCCTGCATGACCGTGTCTGTACATGTTCATAATAGCTCCTGAGAAAACCCAATTTTTCCAATTTTGGCCGCCAGCGTCAGAGACCACTTGGATCTAAGAGTCAAGTACTGTTGCGGTCTATGAGTATAGCCATTACTATCACCTCGGTTTTATTATTCCATTGAGTACAACAGTAAACAGAGTTAGCAACCACTATATACTCCCAGCTTTTACACCTTCTTAGTACAAAAAGCACTCAGAATTATCACCCGAAACCCTCGAGGTATATTGATTTGAGGCAACGCTCGCAAGACGGACAATACCTCCGAAGACTGCATTTTCTGTAGCCTCGTTTTCTAAGCGGTTTAGGTGAGATAGACTGCTTTATATCAATGTCACTCCGTAATGACTGGAAGAAGCTTAGGGCAATTTCGAAAACGCTCATCCTCCTGACTTAAGATTTATAAGATCTTTGTTTGCTAAGGTGAGTAGGCTTGTGTGTATAGTTGTGCAAGTGTGTTTGTGAGTGTATGTTGGCGTTTGCGTGTACGTTTGTGAGAGAGTTTGTATAGAAAACACATGAGAACTGACCATTACCGAGGGCTTAGGGTTGAAGTAGAGAGGTTTACCCTGAATAAAAGCTCTAGCCATAGGATTAGCTCAATACGAAGAGGTCTAAATTGAGGTTATTGATCGTTGAAAGTTTATTTCAGTAGAGATAGTTGCTATAGCTTCGAGCTAATTATGATATTTTGGCTCTGCTAATATGGAAAATTATGCCGGACAAAAATAATTTATATAGACCTGATTGTTAAGCGCTGCCCTCTATAAATAGGTGCAGGAATTAACATATTTTTTATTTCTAAGTTGAGGCATGGTCCGAGAATAAAATATTTTGCTGAATTTGATTCTACTAGATTTGCAGAGTTTAATTAATAAAAACATTACAACATTCTGAGCTCAAATAAGGCAATTATCTAATTATAAATATAAAGTCGACAGATTATAAAATTTAACGTTTCGGGATGAATAAAAATCCCATCATCAGAAAAGGAGAAAAACGAAAAATTGAAAATCTACTACCTATTTATAGGTTTTATATTTTCATTTTTCTCTTTTTCCGATGATTTGCTATTTATTCATCCAGAAACGTCAAATTTTATAATCTGTCGACTTTATATTTATTATTACATTACGAGTTCTGTAAACTGAAGAATACTGCAAGGCGACAGCAACTTAATAAGATACTATAGTTTGACTTTTGAAGTTTATAAACGATCGGATAAATTATGACAGTCTGATTATTATAATTAGAAAGTGAGACATATGGTGCCAGAAGAAAAGGGGGTTGCCAATATTTTAGAAGAGCTGATTGTTTGGGTTTCACAAAGATATATTGATATACATACACACAAATTTAATTTCGTTATTTTTGTTTGCTTAGATTGAGGTATGGTGCATGAAGGAAGTTTAGATAAGAGTAGCTGGTTCTGTAACTATTTCAAAGTGAGGTACACAATTCATAAATTTTGGCTTATCTAACTTCAGGCTGTTGGTACATGCATGAAGCAAGAAACAAGTTGGTTAAACAAGAACGGGCAGCTGAAATTTTTCCTAGTTACAATAGTAAATCGATCGTTGGAACATTGCTGTATTTCACATTCGAATTTTCCTAAGCAAGGACTCGCGATTAAAACTTGCACGAAACAGATAAAAAGTTCACACATGAAAAACGTTGCCAGAAATAATGGGTAAGAACCCCAACCCAACACGGATACTGCGGTGTCATGCCTGAACATGGCCACCCTAGCTATATGTAAGAAATAGGGGAACCCTCACGTCCCTACGACAGGATTCACACGCCGTGCGTAATTAAAGGCTTTATTATTAAATGAGTATTGAATGACGAAGAAAAGATTCCAGCTACGACGAGGCACTGACCCACGGGCCCAGCTCTAAGGTCCTGATGGCAGCAAAACCCCCGCCGAACCCGACCTCTTTAGAACCAAGGAAAGTTATTAGAAGTATTTCAGTTATATAAGGAACCTTCTCTAACAGTTGTAATTGGTATTCGTTATGCAATAACTCAAAATTTGGTTCTTAACACGTCGTAGCTAGTTACTACTGTAATTTTGAAAAATAGGCCAAAGGACTTTCCAGTGTTATTGACATGATAAGTAAGTTGAGTATGTATGGTTAACTGCTTAGGTCTAGAGCATCTACGGTGTCCGTGGCCTTCTGAACTTTCTGCAACCTCGTAGATCTCAGTTACGAATAGGTACTTGCGAAGTCGAGCTCCACAAGTGTCCGTCGAACTGTTAATTAGGTTCATTGGCATAATCTAAACTCAAGATTGTAATCTCCCAGTAACAGGAGAAATCAAGGTTAGGAGAAACCATGGCTAGGGGAAACATGGGCTAGAAGGAACAAGGGCTATGAAAGTCCCGAAACCAGGAAGTTCCAAAATCAAGCATATCCCGAAACCAGGAAAGTCAGAAAACTAGAAAAGTTCCGAAACTAAGAAAGCCCCGAAACTAGAAAAATCCCGAAACTACCAAAGTTTAGAAACTAAGACGTTGGCACTAGCAATCACTAAGAGATCTCTCAGGCATAAGGACGTAGTCATTTATTTTATAAGAACTCGCATGATGCAACCCTCGATCAGTAATCCTAGCAGCGAAACCAGCACTCATGACTGAAATAATATTGTGGATTTAGTACACGAAGTGTTCTTGTCTGAAAAAACTTTTTTTAGTAGGGGAACCGTTGTCGCCAGTAATATTAGTGCCTACACCTGAAGATACGGCTGTGAACACCCCTAGGTCCAAGTACCTACTACGGCAACCGTACAAATATTATATAGTATAGTATTTTCATCAACTGTTGCCTATATTTTTTCACAGTAAACAACCTGTAAGCTACATCAACGAGTTTTGTATCTCTTTTATGAGTAACTGTTATTTATTTGATAAAATACTTGGGGTGGGGACTTGCAGTTGTCACATGAACCTTTCGCCTCTGATACCATAGATTTGCCACTTTGTGATCGACTGCAGCTATGCATTTCTTGTGAGCCTGGTGGAGTCTCAAGTGCGTACCAGTGCCTGTGGATTTTCCGGCTGAGGTGTGCAGTCAAACTGACTTGACATCACCTATTATTGTGTTAATACATTATTCTTATATCTACCCCTAAATTTAACATTTTAGACTGATCTAAGCTGTGACTTTTACATGACTTACATGACACAGGAAAAAAAGCCGCCATTCGAGCAGATCTCGCAGTTTATGTCATTAACACACGAACGAAGTGAGAGCTGACCATAAAAAATGACAGCGATGAAACTTGCTCCCACCGTAGGTGATGCTCTTACGCCACGAGGCGTTTTAGTTTGATCTATGTTTCCAGTGCAATTATAAATTTGAAAAAAATATTACTTTAGTAAACCTTGTTTTAGTTTTTGACTCCGTAATAATATGCTGAAAGAAAATTTATTCCATGACAAATTGGTGGCCATTGTTTTTTCAGACCGATGGTAAATTAATGAAAGTTCATTTCAGCAGGTCTGATAGTTCCTATTATTTCAGAGGCTCATCAATAACATATGGAAAGAAAGTTTGCAGTAGGTTCTGCTGAATTCTTTGACAAGACGATTCATGATATATCGACGACGAAACTTATCTTCATAATCAACTTAACTGGTTAGCACCTAATGACTGAAACGATGGTGTCCATTGTGCTACCGAGATATTCACTTGTAGATTGAATAAAGTCGATCAATAGTAGCTAGGGACTTTAAGTTTCAGGTCCAAATATGTCCAGCCACTAACAATAAATAATTATTGATGAATGTTGATCTTCCAGTTACTTTTTACTAAACTCGTTCATTTCGCAAAATCTATTGTCTATAGCATAGACCGCAACAGTACTTGACTCTTAGATCTGACGCTGGCGGCAAAAAGTCGACAACGGGAAAATGGGATTTTCTCGAGAGCTATTAGCAAAGTAATTGTGAAATTAGAGCAGTAAAACTTTTACCCCTGTCAAAAACTGAAGGAAAAAATTCCAAGGTACCCAACATTTTTGTAGCGGAGAAAGTATCTTGGATACGGCGGGGACGCACTTGGGCGCTTGCTTGCATGACCGTGTCAGGACATGTTCATAATAGCTTTTGAGAAAATCCCATTTTTCCCATTTTGGCCGCCAGTGTCAGAGGCCACTTTTGGATCTAAGAGTCAAGTGCTGTTTCAGTCTATGCTCCATAACCAAATAAATATGTTAGGGCTTTATTTTGAAATATTAATAATTTTAATAACACTGGGAAATTCACGAAGTAGGTCGATGTTGGGAAGAAACATAAATTTTCTCGACTATATTGCAATGTGTTTCACTTGGTAGTCAGGAAAACCATGTAATAATAGGGAGAAAAATAAAATTTGTTCATTATATTATAGAAGTTTTGTCCCAACCCTGAGATAAATCGGTCAATGATGGGTAAGGACGTCAAATTTCACCGTTATATTGAGCTGATTTTGACTTTCAAGCAGTACCTAGTAAAATTAGCAAACAAAGGGGAAAAGAAACCCTTCTTTTCAATATTAGGTCATCTGTGTTTTCTTTCGTAAACAACTAAAATCAGCCAATTTAGAGGAAAACCCTTATTTTTTCAGCATTTATCAACACGTCTCACTCACTACTTGTGAAATTGATAATATTGGGGGAAACTGCATGGCTTCGCTCAAAGTTGAGTGAAACAGACAAACGAAGAGGAGAACCCCAATTTACGCGATTATACATAATAAACCTCTGCACGCTCAAAACTATATAAATTCGGCGGAAAGTGAGAAATTCGGATTTTTCCCGTTACGCAAGGTATTTATCTCCTAAATTCATCATGAATTCTGATATTTTATTAAAATTTGATGTTCAGTATTTTACCACTACATCTTGCCTGGAATCAAAATATATTCTACCACTCTCCTATTTGTACAGAATACCGAATTTGTAAAGAATATCATCACCCAAGATACAGCTTTGTCTGATCACAAACTCATTGATATTACAACCCAGTTCTGTAGCTATGAATCAAGTGACTCAAA
>LQNS02020119.1:4987409-5007774 GCA_001587735.2 Parhyale hawaiensis | reverse complement strand
GAAACGCCACTGATATCAAAACTGTAGAGTTCAAAAATTTGCTGGATTCACATTTAAGAAGAATACCAGATAGACCAGCGGTCAGCGGTTACGTGCACTGTGGAGATAATTCGCTGCTGGCTCACTCGTTGGTCGCAAACTGCGACACCACAGAAGACACCCAGCAGAGTGACTCCACACACGTGAGGTAACGTGAGCAACGTCACCTGGATTTCTTCCGAAGACTCTCAAGGTAACTCAAGGTAAGGTAACTCATGGAGTACAACTTTATTTTTTTATCATTACATGTTGCATGTATTCACTTGACACCGAGCAAAATCTATTAATATTGGGCAAAGCTTATATCTTCAAGCCCAAATATGTGTTATCACTTCAGTATATTGAAGAAAGAAGAAATTGACAGAACCACACGGAAGTGAGGTCTGTCTGACTTGCAGCAGGAAGTGCCTCACCGGATGTTACTTCTATTCAAATCCCAGCAATAAAAGAAGCATTTTCCTTTACTTTGTAGACGACAAATATAGAGAGATCAAAAGCTCCATCGATCGGCAATACTGACGCAAAAGACTAATATTGGTTTAAAATACGGATGGAGAGTGAAGAACAATTACTTTATTTGAAGCTTAATGATCGTTTTGGACGAGACGAGTACCGGAAGCAGGGATGTCACTTGAAATGGAGAGTCAAAAATATAATTTAAGCGGAATTCATGTTAAATATCATGAGCACTTAATTTCAGATTGGTAAAAACAGTAGGTAGGTGCAAAACTTACGAGATTTCAACCGCATGTATTTGTTTGTGTTTCACTATATCGACTAGATAGATCACTGCTTTGTAAATAAAGGTTTCATACTAGCATAATGTTATATTCTGTAACGCAGACAACTTCATGACATGATTACGATCTTTATTGTAACTATGGAATAAAAGCCGAATACTTGGTAATAGCAGCATGAATATAAAAAATTTAGGATATTTACTTTAAAGACACATTCTTCTAAATGTAGCTATTTGAACTTTTAGAAAAGGATGCTGGGATACTCTGATGAAACTGAGACAAGGTGTAGAACGAACGTGCAGGGTACAGGAAAGGAGAAAAAGATAAGGAGGGATAAGCAAAAATTAGCATTGGGAACAATTGATGGAGATAAATACTTTAGCTCGCAGCAAAAAAAGGACTTCTACATAAACAAGAAATGTATATTTATAGCATACTATAATAAGATATTCTGCAGTTCTACAGTGTAGAATGACACTGCACGGCAAGCATAAAAGGACAAGGAAAATCGAAAAAAAAGTAAAGCTCGACCCCAGGATAAGCCCGATAGAAAGACAGATATTCATGTAACTACCACTGCAGAACGCCGAAACTTCGAATAAATGCCTATAGGTATTCGATTGGCCGTGAGCTGTAGCATCTGGTGTAGCAATTAGAGCACCAAGTAAAAAATCAAGTCTATATCGTATTATTCAGACTCTTTCTAGTAGTCTAGATGGATTTAGATCTTTTAAAGCGAATGAACTTCTATTAAAATCCGCTATTTGTGTCTATCCAACCACTTTTATTATCGGGAAACTTTGCCATCAAAAGCTGATTTATATTAGCATATACACACTATAACTTGACACATATATTTCCTAATAACGTCACATAGTGTTTTCCTCAAAAAATCTGCGGGGTTTGAGCTTCAAGTTTAACTTACTATACTCGTAGCGCAGGTGAAAGAAAAACTCTTGCATCCTTTTAAGAAATAACGGCGGGTAAAAGCAATTTCACATCTTCCATGTTTTCAAAATGGCACACCTTAGTTTATCACGCTTCTATTTAGACGCTCTTATGGATGGACCTGCATCAGAGGCGTGCATTCAAAACGATTTATATCTAATAGGATCGTCTCCTATACGCCAAATCGAACGCAGTGGTGTATCCTGGGATGCCCGATGAAAGAGTAATATCATCAAAACACTCACTGAAACAAGAGTGACGTCATCATGACGTCAAGTCACGCTGAAGTGACGTGTAGTCACGCAGGAGTGACGTCATAGTGACGTCCAGTTCCGTGACGGTGACTGCATCATGGTGTTCACTTATGGAGAAAAACCATTATTAGGTCCGACTACGTAGGACTGATGCAAGCATGACGTAGAGGCGGGCAATGGTGATGTAATTATGACGTCCAGTTAAGAAAAAGTGACGTCATTGTTTTCCAAGAGCAAATCATGTTCAATAAATTTCCCAAAGAAATTCATATCGCTGTTGTAACCAAAGTTCCCGTTTTGACCTACTACCTGTCACTTACCTGACTTTACACCTCACTGTTGACACCAGAATTATCGTTTTAGCACACTACACTACCTGACTGTGGGAGCTACCCCTGATGCCCTATCTATATTACTGATGGTGCTTGGAAAGTCTGACGGCTTGAGAGTCACTAATAAAGACTAGCCGTCTGCCTTGGTGGTGCTTGCCTGGTGCCGCATACCATTGCTGTTTTTGTTGTTCTTGGGGGACCATTCATATGGGTGTGGTCAGGTGGTTACTGAAAACATGGAAGCTTTCATTTGATTTCACTGCCCTTAAGTTATATTATATGATATTAAAAAGAAGGAAACTCTCATTTTGACTCACTACCCGTCACTGTGGTGCCGGTTGCAAACTTAACAACGCAGCTCTGCTGCGCACAGAAATGTCACCAAATGACTAATCACGCAAGCGTTGCCTATCAAATTGGCCGATCCAAAGCACCGCAGCAGCTAATCAGGATTATTGGCAATGAATTAGCAGCGAATGATTGGGTGCTGTGGAGTTCACGGGTTGAGCATAGAAGTAAACCTGGGTGAATCATAAACGTGCTAATAGAGAAAAGTTAAACAGAAATGTAAGTACAATTAAATGAATGAAATATACATAAATAATTATAAAACCTATATTATAATTCTGCTTGAGGCTCCATCGGGACGTCTGTTTATCCATCCATCCACCCATCCTTGCGTTTGTACGTTACGCATTTCGCTATTAGCTAGGGGCAAATTTAACTTGCAGAAATTTTGCTTTACTCTAGGAGGAAGCTCAATAATATCTGTCTTCTTTTCGCTTGCTCTTAAAGAAATTTTCATATCTCGAAATATTCACATTGCTGAGGATGCATAACGATCCAAATATGAGAATATTCGTATCCAGAATACGGTGCAGTGAGTTGTTCTGAACTGCTTCATTCTAAAGCATATTTGAAGTGAAAGCGCAATGTTTAAAGAAATCACCTGAGCTGCCACAAAAAGTGCTTTCGGCGACATGAATCAGTTATTGAAAAAAGGGCTGAGTCTGTTGTATTGCTATTTTGTGGGAAAGTTATCGCATATGTAAAGCACAAAGTAGCCTGGGATCCTGCTATTGAATTGAATTGATCAAATTCACCAATAAAAAGCGAAAATGGTAAAAATATGAAATCCCAAATAATAATATCTTCAGACGATGAGAAACCAAGGTTAGCGTAGGCGTGTGAATATAGAAGAAAGCAATGAGAAAAGTATTTCCGAAGACTGAGATTGTTATGTTTGTTTTTATGGTAAAATATTATCGAGATCCACCGGTGATAATCATAATGTTTAGATAGGTTGTGTAGGTTGACTTAAGATAGACGGGCTACGACTTGGTATAAACAAGTTACGTGAAGCCCGCTGCATACGGATTACGTTAAACCCACTGTATACGAGTCGAAACACGGAAGCGCTTCCCGTGCTTGGAACAGATGTTTCTGTGCACGTGATAACGGCTGATTCTATTAAGACACGTCGATTCTAAATATATACAGTTGCGAATTGAAACTCAATAGAAATTCTGAGAGAGATTCGATACTGAGCAAGTGGCCCTCGCTGTTGCGGAATCGCTGCTGCAGTTTGGAGTTGATGCAGTTTTGAATACAGTAAAATTAGGCAATTCGAAGCTGCATCCACGGCATGGAGGCATAATAATAACCTCCATGATCCACAGCAGCGTAGTGGGAAGGGGAGGGAGAAACGTTTCCATGTTTTGACTCTCGTGAGCAGCAGTCTTGACGTTAGACCCAGTTCGTAAGGATTAAGTGACAGGCGCTTTTTATGGAGTAGGTTAGCTTAGGTTGAGGAGCTGCATTAGATCGAACTAAAGTGAGTTACAATAGCAAGTTTAGGATTGCTACGATTTAGAAAGTGAGAACATTAACTAACCTTGGAATTTCCACGGGTTCCGATAGTAAGTAAATAAACAGTACCTACACTGCTCTCCAAACTGAGTTATCCGCCGCAACGATCGTACTCAGCTGGCGAATAACTCCTAAATTTCAATTTACTTTAATCTACAGAAGCGAAACCAACGCTCACGATTTAAGATTTAGAAAGTTTAACGCTAAATTGAGTCGATTATACGAACGGGCGTGGACAATTTGATACAAGCCATAGCTTTCTTCCCAATGTATTGCGTGGCAGCTTTACCCCTTCGTTGTGCTATTTAAATAAAAAAAAAGAAAACAACGTCTGAATTCCCACTGTTTACAGGAAGCGCAACATCATCACCGTCATCAACAATATTTATGACCTCGCATTGTGTGTAGCAAGCACAAAGATATCACCTTCATCACCAACATTTATGACCCCGCATTGTGTGTAGCAAGCACATCATCACCTTCATCACCAACATTTATGACCCCGCATTGTGGTAGCAAGCTCAACATCATCACCGTCATCACCAACATTTATGACCCCACATTGTGTGTATCATGCGCAACATCATGACCACCATCATCACTGATATTATTAATTATACAGAAATAATATAATGTAGATTATATTGCGGCGCGTGAATGCAGGGTTAAGCGTGCAGTGTGTCTGTGCCAAAGGTGGGCACCCTAAGTACTCTGCGGCCCTCAAACTGGCGCATAAACGAAGGGCGTACGATATCCAAACCCGCGGCCCCTTCGCTTCCTTAGTGAAACGAGCTATAAGTGCCTAATTTTAATCAGTATGTTTGTGTGCGTAGATGTACATGTGCGTAGGTGGGTAGATGTGTGAAAATGAATACACCTAGGACTGTGTTTAGGAGAGTGCATTTGTGTCGGTATGAGTAGGTGCGTGTGCGTGTATTTGTGTGTGCGTGCATAGGCTGTCATCAATCGTTTGATGTCATCAAAGCCTAATTAGCATTTGTGGGAGGGCGAAATTAGAAGGCAAATGGCCTCGACTTGTTTATGAAGGTTCCCTCATAAGCGCTTGACTGACGAAAGTCATATGATGTTATTACGTGCTGTAATAAGGCTATTTAGAAAGTGATGCCCTGACGCTCGGGCAAAACGCAGGCCTCGGGTCGAATTTCTTGCTGATTTCTGGTGCTCAGAAAACTAGGCAATTTACAAAAAGATGCGGCGTAGAGCTCAGTTGAAACGCAGGTCTGGTATCGAGTTTCAAATTACTCTAAGATTTCTACAACTTAGAAAGAGCTGGTGTTTTGGTCGGGTAAAGATAGCGCTTTAGATACGTTGCTGATTTACTGTCCTTTGAAAACTAAACGAAACAAAGAGTAAAGCTTTTAAGTAGCGTTTCGTAAAACGTGTGGTTAAGTGGTTAGAGATGTCGCCATTACGAGCCTGGTAGTCTACCGTTAGCCAGAGATGAAAGTCCTGGTCCTCGGCAATTTTGTCAATAATTATTTCTTAAGGGAAACTAGGAAGCGTAGTTCTGATCTTACCATCGGGGGGGGGGATGGGATGGGCAGGGAGGGATGCAATTGTCATATGAGCCATCCGTCAATGACGCCGTAGCTCTGACAATGTGTGGTCGACTTCAGCCGTGCCTTTCTCTGGTAGCTAGAGACGACTTCGCTGCAGCACGAACCAGTGCATGAAGGTTGCTTACTTGGAGTGGATTGTCCTGGCAACCCTGCATTACATTTATCATCTTTTCGTTAGCTTTTGTGCCCTAGAGAATAGTAAATAGTAAACATACACCGTTAATGTGACAATACATATTTGCATGTGACACACGGTATCGCTTCTGGTTACATACTATATACTGTAGCATTAGTGTTAATACCGTATCACATGTGGCAACACTGTTTCGTCCATGGCAACACTGTTTCGCTCGTGGCAACACTGCTTTGCTTGTGGCAACACTGTTCTGCAGTGCTTGTGCTTGTATCAGCACTACTACATATGTTTCAGGTTGATGCGAAAGTAATGTCCAATAGAAAATATAGGGCAAAAAAATATGTTTTTACTTGGGGTACCAAAGTAAGTTCCTTAGTGGTAATGGCTGGGTTCTCTAGAAACAAAAGCTTTCAATAATGCTGTATCATGTTTTATTTTATTTCTTACTTTTCTTTCAATGTTTAATCAGTCACCACTTCGAAAGCGAGAAAACCACCTCCTGCAACTTCTTCCATTCACTACATCAACCTCATAAGTGCTCTGAATAGATTTTGCTGCCGCACTTGCATCAACACCTTCAAGAAGTTTGTCGAGTAAGCTTTCTCTTACGTGACCGCCAGGTGGAATAAATATGCGGGTAAAGTTTTTAAAAATTATGGGTAAACGTTAGATGACCTCCAAGAAAATGATACAAACTATACACAGATTTACTTTATATCTACAAGAAGAGGTACAAAATTTAATAAAAATTTGTACTGGAAATCGGGCATTACTTTTACACCAAGTTGATGTCATTAAAGTAACAGTGTACGCAGCACCGTGCCACACATGATATGCAGCGCAGTGCCGCATCGCCGTCATGTAGATGTGGCACCATGGTCGCACGTACAGAATGTGCAATACGGCCACGCATATGTAGCGACAACACCATGGATACGTGGCAACACGGCCCTGTACAAAGTGTACATGTGGAATCACAACAACACGTGTGGCAACCCTGCCACAGTGCCACACGGCAACGCCATTCACATGGCAACACCACCACACATAAACACACACGTGGGCACGTGGCAACAGCGCAGGATACATGTGGCAACACCGCTACAAATTTCGCACATTCATATCTCTTGCAGCAGCACAGGCCAGTAATATTTTGTCTCTCACTCACGTTGCTCACGTTGACGCAAGGTGAAGAAATTTCCCAAAGGTATCATTATGTCCTTTTATAACTGAGAAAATGGCTCTACGGCGCTACTTTTCTCACGCGTACTGCCTCCGGTACATCGTTTTGAATTCTACTCTTGCAAAATAGACCGTGCAGCAAAGGTGGGTAGGATATTGTTCTTTCTATTTATTTTTAGCGTATAATCGAAAAAAATTAAATCTAGTCAACCGTGCATGTTTAATCCGTATCAATCTTTGGCAAAAAAAAAAAAAAAAAAAAAAAAACAGGCGATGCAGCATAGGTGCGTGAGTTTTTTCTTTCCATGCAGAGAATTTTAAAGAAATAATGATGGCGGATGAAGTCTAATCCTTTTGATGGCTGGTAAATAATTGGTGATGTGGATGTGCTGCTGGAAAACTTTGAAAACTTTGATGTTATTCTTACTGAAGAACTAACAGTAACAAACGCGAATTAGTCAATAATGTTTAAAAAATTGCATTCATAGTTCTATGTCCACTTGCTTTAAAAAATAAAGAAAGATAATAAGTATCTGGAATGTTTACGTTTAGTAATTTTAACTTCTTCTTCATTAACAGTCAATCAATAAAGTAGCCAATCGCGAAGGCAGTGCGGGTTGATCGTATGAGATTAAATAACAAAGTACTTAGTTGCTGCAATTTGAACTATGGAGTCATATCTCTTTCTTTTCTACGCAAGCAGTGAAAGAAGATACTGAACAATAAATATGGATATATTTGGCGATGTGTTGGGCCTGTAGTAGCCTATAAAAATTGTTAATGTTATTATACAGGTGTCACATGGCAATTATTAAATAAAGATTTTTCAGTATCTCACCCAATGTAAAAGAAATAATTTTTTTTAGGATTCCTCCCCATAAAGTAACATATGACATTATTTAGTAAAAAGTCGATTCAGTATTTCGCACAACGTAACCGATTTGCAATTTATATCGCAAGGAATTATATAATATTTTAGGGGTAAATGCTATTTTTTCTGTAAAATGAAAGATTGAGCTTCTGATGCCGCGTAAAAAGCAAATATTTTTAGGGAGGCTGGGGCTTGAGCACGAACGAACTGCGAGTTTGTCGTTGGAAGAAGAGTTGTCAAGAAACTGGAGATCGACCGGCCCGCCCGAGACCATTAGCACTCTTGGACGGAGTTAGCAGTGCGGGCAGATTGAGAAGGAGGTCCAGGCTCTTGGTTTTCACGGGACTGCAGTTCGCCCAGTGATTGCTGAGCGAGTTGTGGAAGTGAGAGGTCAAGAAGGAGCAGGTGTAGGAGACACCTCCTCAACAGATAGCCCTGAAGTTCAGCTCAAACGGGTCTTTACAGAAGGAAAAACTTAAATGACCGGTCCCAAAGTTAGGGCAAATTGAGAACGGAGTCTTCCATGTTTGTTTTTTTGGACGACGTGCTCTGGATGATCTTCAGAAAACCGAGGGTGACCTTTGGGTGAGATGAGGTTGCTGGGTGACGTTTGGGAGAAACGAATACGTTTGGGACTTTGTGGGTGAAACGACGATGTCGGGAAATGGATGGAGATGCTTGGTGATGTCTGGGTGCAAGGAAGTTGTTGGGTGATAGATGAGTGAAACGAGGATATTGGGCGACGGCTGACTGAAAGGGAAATATGTTGTGACGATTGAATGATTCAGGATATTGGGTGACGGTTGAGCGAAAATATGAACAAGCATTTTGACGACGGCTTAGCGAAATGGGGGTACTGAGTGAAGGCTGAGTGAAATGAGGATATTGGTGACGGTTGAGTAAAATGAGGAAGTTTCACGACTGACTGCTGCAGAAAAGGACGTGTGAAGAAGTCATTAGAGTTAAATTCTTCCCTTACCCGATGGTGCTTCAAAAGTTCCTCGTTCACCGATTTTAGGAGTCTGACTGATCTAATGTAGTACCTGGACCCTGTTCAACCAGGTTGTGTTACTTTCCTACAAGGATTCTTTCTCCCATTCCATTTCTACAGGGAAAAAACCTCGCCCTTGCAGCGAGATAGCAACCTTGTTGAATAGGGTTTAACGATCAGTGAAAACTGCAAGCCTTTAGGATTTGTTACTGGAGATATTACAAATATTTTTGAAGAAAAGCTAGACGCCAGAGTTGTCTATTCAAACGTTGTAAGGGACCAGGGATTGACGTAGTATCTATAGTGAAAGAGTTCAATTCTAGTTATGAGAGCCTTTGCAGCACCAGAGACTTGTTCATTAAAATAGTCATTTCGTTCTTTGAATATTCCATCTCCGTTAATTATAGTGGTGGTAGGACAAAATGACTAGAATTTTTCTTTGTCATTTGAAGCCATGTATAAAGTTCATACAAGGGTTTCTATGACTAGAGGGACGTTTTTTTTAAAAAATTTAATGCAAATATATAAGTTGTTTCAATTTAGAGCTGTGTCATATTTACGACTTTTCACATTGAAACAAAGAAGTCATTCTAGGAAAAATGCAACCTTATGCAATATATATACATATGAGTACTATATAATAATTCACCTCGTGTTTTTATTTATTTATAAATATATTCACATTTTCCCTGTCACGCTCTATGGGAAAAATAGGAAGAAAAAAATCTTATACTGATGACGGACTAGCCACACCCGTGAAACTTTCACTGACTGGCAAGGCCTCTCAGTTGGTTCAGTAAAACTTTTACATTGTACCACGGCAATGCCTCATCTACTTCAAACACCGAGACTCGATGTATGATATTTTACGACCAGCCTCTTTGCTGATAACAGCTAATGCCTATAAGCTGCTCCGTCCAATTTGTATTAATACCTTCTTACGGGGGTTACACTCGGGAACTCCAGCAGAGGGACCTGAGCTCGCCTGCATGACCGTGTTTGGACATGTTCGAACTTCAAAGGTGCTACGGGAGATGCCACCTGACTGCGCCATAGGGTATAATCCTTTATCCAGGTTTTGAGGCAGAATGCTGAATTTTTATTTAGGAAGCCCTCTGAGAAATAAAGCTCACTAAGGATAACGGGGGTTTTCGTGAAGTACTAATTTTCTGCTGTCATTTATAATGACGGCTCGGGCCCCTAGTAAATGCATAATTGTGTAAAGCTTTAAGCTGTAATATTCATTATTTATAAACTTGCTAACTCACCTACACACTCACTCACTCACAATGGTTTCGTTTCTGTGGGCGTATTGTTTAATGAATTATTTAAAATAAAAATTATTCGTGTATCCACAAGCCAGCTCACCTGATGTTCGCTTCGTTAAGTCAGGGCTTGTTAGGGAGCTTAAAAGATTTTAATATTGGTGTTCAGAAGATTATTTTGCAGTCTAATACCTCGCTGTCTACAGAGCAAAACCAGGGTATGTCTCAATGTAGCTTCTGTAATGAAGGTTTGCCTCTTGTACTACAAGATCGTACAAGAGTAAGGCTCGGTAAATATTAGATGCAGTGAATATTAGGCGAGTTGTTGTAGTCGCCGTTTCCAATAGGGCATTGGAAATGCAAAGAAATGTTTTCATAATTGGAAAGAAAATAGCACAAATGCAGTTATTATCATGTGAGGCGTTGAGACGATATGGAGTGTTGTCCATTTCAAGGTTGAACAGCACACAGGTACAGTCGAGGTGATGCTCAATCTATGAAAGAAATTAATACTGTAGAGAATAGCCTACTGTTCTCCACGTTGGATACCGAGTAAGAGATAAAAGCTAGAACAACTTGAAGATAACCAAGCTAACGTTTACTGAAAAAATTTGAGGCATGCAAGAGTACGATTACCACAAACGACTTAGATGTTTCCAGTTGTATTCAATACAACGAAAATTCGAACGTTTCGTCATCATATATGATTGGAAATTCTATTGCGTAGCTCTGTGAATGTGAATGAAAGGATTGCCGCCAGACACTCAGAAAGGGCTGGAAGGACTTGTGATGTATGCATTCCAAGCAGAGATAGTGGCAAAGCCGTGGCGGTAAAATATTCTAATGGATTTACTGTATGGAAAGCAAAACTGCTTAAGAACATGCCGCTGCATATTCGAAACGCCAATGATATGGAAGTTATGGAGTTAAATAATTTTGCTGGTTTCTCTTCTAAAAAGAATGCCAGATAGCGCGGCGGTTGGCGGTTACGTGCACTGTGGATATAATTCGCTGCTTGCTCTCCCTTTGGCCGCTAGCTGCGACCCAACTCAAGAAGCCTAGCATCGTGACTCCACACGCGGGAGGTGACGTAGAGAACGTCACCTGGATATGGTCCGAAGATACATAGGGTACACGAGGTCAGGCCGTGAACCATCATAGAGATGAGTGCTTAAATAGTAGAAAAATTAAACTAGTAATTATCACTTGAGAAGTTGGAACAGCAAGATGAGTACATTACCGGGAAAAATACTATAATTGCACTATCATAATATAAGGCATGGAAACTGTTTAGAGTTGTGTCGATAACTGGAAAGAAAATGGTGCAAGTGCGGTAATTGTCTCATAAGGAATTGAAACCGCATAGTGAAGTGTACATAATTCGTGGAAACTTAACAAAAATGAAGCAATTACCATTTTCAGTATTGCAACTTCATAGAGTTGTGAAAATAACTGGAAGGCCGGTAGCACAAGTACGGTAGATATCACAAGCCCCCACAATTGCAAACTCCTCTTCCAGGACTCCGCACTAATAACGCTAACTCTTTAATGACTACTTTGTTCCGTTGCCTCTCATACCTCAACTAACTTAATGCGTCAGAACCCCTGCAGTTCTGCTGCAATCAATCATACTTACAACCTGCAATACCATTTTCTTAACTGAGGTTTAACCTTAGACAACCAAATGTTTTCATTTTGGCATAACGGCACTATAGTTCACAGAAAGCCGGAGCTCGTGCCGCATCTCTTTTTTTTTTTTTGGGGGGGGGGGGGGTTGGGCCAATTGGTCTGCCTACTGCCAGCTATCTAATCTAATCGATTCCGCATCAACTATACAAAAAAAGCCAACTTTTCAATTGGTTAATTAAAAAAGTAATTAATTTCGTTTTCGGAGAACTCACAGTGTTGTTGTTCTCGTCTCTTTTCATATATGCTTTTTGTGAGCAGATATTGTTAATTTATTATGACTGCAACTTTTTTGTCGTTCCAAATCACTCCCAGTACTTTAAATTCTTCATCTTGTGTTGATGCTTCATTCTCTTCCTTTTAATTCACTTATGACCATTAACTTTTTTTATCTGAATTGATATTACACGTTAGTCTTGCCAATGTTTTTTTCACAGGTAAAATTTATTTATCTGGTATTAATCCTACAGTTTTTGTGCTTTTATTCACTGGTTGTCATTTAATGTCCTTTATCTGCTGTTGATATTATATTTTTCCTTCAAATTTACTTCCGAGGCTCAGAACTGTTTCTTGAGTTATGTCATTTGCTAAAATACTTGCATACAATCCACTGTCGGTTTTTTTTTGGGAGGAGGGAGAAAAGAAGACCAAGTAGGCTGCCATAGCATTATTCGTATAAGGATCAAGTAAAATATCAGTTTCTGGTAAAATAGCATTGCTAGATACGGCGTTTATGAGGTACTCTAGTTCTTTCAGGTTATTTTATTACGTTGACCTCTTGCATTAGCAGCAGGTTAGAAAGTTGCTGTCAGACGCTTGAAGGCATGAGTTTGAGTCTATCAGCCCGGCAGGTGAATTCTTGTGCCGCTTGACGCTCTTAATCAATATTCGGTGGCCGCATGCAATCGCGGGGGGTACTGACCCTAGCCAGAAATGGAGAGGGTCGGGAGGCGAGGGGGTGCAGGTCGTCACATTAAGATCTTTCCGTCTCTGTCGCCGTAGCTCTTAACTGTCAACAGTCGACTGCAGCCGTGAACTCTTCTAGAGCCAGTTGGCATATTTTTACAGCACGTACCCTTGGGATTCCCAGTTGGAGTAAGGCCAAGTTGACTTTAACTTCACCTTCGGGATATCGTCCGTTCATAACCACTTCGCTTTCTTTTTTATATTCCTAATAATAATAATAATTATGTTCTTCATGATAAAACAATACTTTCTACGGCACTAATTCATATATTTGGGTCACACGTTGCTTATGAGGCACCTCAGTCACTTCTTTTATTATACTTTCGGTTCACAGGTCAAAAGACGAGGCGAGCGAAGAGCAGCGTTGCCCGAGGACTTGGACTGGACGGTATACCTCACGGAGGCGCAGAAAAACATCACTACAGGCAATACCGACACAGCCCTTAAGTGCGCACAGAAGGTGCATTTATTTATATTTTTTTTAATTAATACATTTCTAATATTCATATTATTATTAATGAGCCACGGTTAGTGGCAGCTACAACAAGGAAAATAGTTTTAATATTTTTGACACCGAAAACTCTAACTTCAGCTCTAACTCTAACTTCAGCTCTAGCACCACCTGAAAGAATGAGCAGGTGTTAAGGCATCAGGTCTGTGGAAAAGTTTATGCCAATTTTAAAATTTATATTTATTAATAAATGGGCAAAGACTTTTCCAACGACCCAACATCATGTTAATTGCGGTAGCAAATGCTTGATGATTTGTAATGCGTCTAAAGGTCTCCAAAATTTCCTAAAGTGGTTCATCCAAACATGTTTCGACTTACATAAGCGTTTCTAAATGGAATTTAATGTTTTTCTGGGTATTTAAACATTTTTCAGGGATCTGTACGCATACAAACGTGTTTCATAGTACATAAAATCTTTAAGTGAGTTTTTAAATGCATGTAAAAATTTTCTAGCGTTTCTGCACGTGTTTAAGTAAGTTTCAATATACGTCAACGTACTTAAGCTTATCCAAACGTATATAAGCAATCATCGGTACGTTTGATCGTGCTTGAAAATTTTCTAAACTTGCTTATCGTGTTTGAACATGTATGAGCGTGTCTCAACTGGTCCGAACTCGTGTGTACATCTTCAGGCTGTCGCTTGCGGAAACAGGGACGCCAGCAGCCTGGCGGTGAGGGGTCGCTGCCATCTGCTGCTGGGTCACCTCAATGAGGCGTTAGAGGATGCAAAGGAGGCCCTGCAAGCTGACCCTACAATGGTGAAAGGTTCGGTATCTTGCATCAAGTTGAGAATCACGAATTAGGTAGCATATTGTTACGGCGAATAGTGGTAGATCCTGCTTCTTGTTGTTCTTCCACCAATGTGTATCATGGAGAGTAACTGACGTCTTTGTTCTTGGCCTTTCATCATTTAAAAAAGAGCCAATTTGAGAGATCGATTTTATTTGCTCAAGCTTTCGGCATAATTTTCTTCAGCTGTTATCTAGGGAAAATGCATATTGGGTGAAGCTATTCATAGAGCTCTACTCAGGTGTATTCATTTTTCCTTGATAGCGGCATGAGCAGTTTAATGCCGAAAGTTAAGGTAAAGAATCTGCTATTAATATGTTAGATGTTAGAAGATTAGTGCGTTTTGCCCTTTTTCCGGCATCTCAGGTATATTTCTATATCTTGCTTTCCCGTGTCTACTTGATTTCCTTTGTTTCTTCTTTTCTAACTTCATTTTCCCTTTTTTTCAAGAAGCACCATCTCTAAACGTGGTTATCAGGTTATCATATTTGATCAACTCTCTTTACGAGTCACGTGTTCGTTCTTATTTTTTCGTAATCATTGACCCTTGGGTTAAGAAATTAGGCACTTTCAGTGACTCTAACGACTCTTCTATGAATCTTATAACTTCAATGTAAAACTAACGTAAGCTGAGAGTGCATACCTCTTCCAAGCAAGGCCATGTTATTAAAAAAATTGAACTGATCCTTAAACTATTGTTATTCTCAGTAGCATCACCAGAATTCGGTAATTCGTACCTTTTACCATTTTCAGCAGGTTAACGGACACTGATGACCATTTTTAAGTGATGATCGGTTTGTCCATTAGCGAGTTTGACAAAATATGTTTCTTAAAATGCTTGTTAAAATGCTTCTTAGAAGTATAACTCAATAGTTATGAATGGAACTTCATGAAATTTGCCGAAGTTGTTAGAAATGTTTGAAGGCATCGATGATCAAATTTTGGGGATGATGTTTTTGTGGGAAATGTTAATGCACACCACAGGGACTGATTAGGATCTGCATCACTGACTGATTGTCATGGTGAGGCTGCGTTGGACTTTCACACCTTGTCTATTTGTGTGCAGCTACATAGTTCGTGGGTCCACGCATATTGCTGATAACTATCTTGACCTCGTCATGACTGATGTCCCGAACTGGATGACGGTGTCAGTTGGCTCCCCTATTGGCTCTACAGACCACTCACATCTTGTTGTGTCGTTGGACCTGAACCAGGTTATTTCTATGGTAGACACCAGGAGAGTGGTGTTTGTTAAGGGCAGGTCTAACTGGGTGGCTATTACTAGGGCAGTAAGGGCGTTACCTTGGCACCAGATTATTCACAGTGACGATCCTGTCTCTGAGCTTAACGAATTGACTGTGTCCATTTTGGAGAGGCTTGTCCGTAAGAGGACTATTATTGTGGGGTCTCGGAATAAGCCGTGGTTTCACGATTAGTGCCGGTTAGCTTTTGAAGTTAAACAAACGGCTTATCGGGCATGACGGCGTTCGCGGAATCGCACGTTGTGGCAGACCTATGTTGATCGTAGGGCCGAGGCTGAGCGTGTGTATGAGGAGGCACAGCATCGTCTGAGGCAGCGTTCCAGGGAGTCTCTGCTGAGTATTAACCATCCACATCGTTGGTGGAGTATGCTAAAGCTTTCAGTGTTCGGTGCTGAACCTTCGTTGCCGCCCCTTTTTGGTCCGTTGGTCACGGTGGAGGTTTCATTTCTGATCCTTTGGCTAGGGCGGAGCTTTTCTCGGCTCATTTCTATGGGAAGCAGAGCAGAGATGTGTTCTTATTGCCTCATGGATGCCACCCTGAACCTCGCTTGACCTGTTTGGCGTTCAGATCTGGTGCAACCAAAGTGCTGCTTGATGGCCTTGATCTGCATGGAGGTATGGATCTGGTGGGTATTTTTCCCTTGTTTTATAAGCAGCTGGCTGACATTCTTGCCCCCAAGCTAGCAGTGATCTTCTGGCGCCTGATACGGTTAGGAAATTTTCCTCGCACTTGGCGTACTGGGAATATTACTCCTATTCCCAAGGGTCCAGTGTCGCCCTATAACGCCAACTATCGACCCATCACACTGACGCTCATTTTGTCGAAGGTGTTAGAAAAATTGTTCACTTGTAATCCCGGTCATTTTGCTGAGGTTACGTGGTTGCTGCGTGCTTGTCACTTTGCGTACAGAACTGGCTTGGATTGTTGTGACGCTCTGTTGTCGGTGTCACACCGTTTACAGTCTGCGCTGGATTGTAGGTCGGAGGCACGTCTTTTGCTGTTGGACTTTAGCGCGGCGTTTGACAGGTTAACCGCCGGGGTATATTATACAAGCTGGAGTCCTTTGATGAGAAGCTTACTTTCGAATCGTATATTAGGAGGCTGGTGTCACGTGCTTCTCCTAAGATAGGGCTCCTGCGTGAGGTGAATTCTCCGTTTGGTGACAGTAAGGTTGTCCGCAGATATTTTAATGCTTTTTTGCTGCCTCTGTTGGAGTATTGCCCACCGGTTTGGGCTTCAGCTACTGACAGTCACTTGCGTCTGTTGGACCGACTTAGTTCAGCCAGCAGGCTGTGCGCTGATAATGATCTGGTGAACTTGTCCCACCGGAGACGGGTAGCCGAGCTCTGTATGTTTTACAAGGTGTACAACAATGAGAGGCATTGGTTGCATTCTTCTCTCCCTGCACCAAAGGTCTTTAGGAGAGAGACACGTGCTGCGCTCGGCGCCCACTCTTTCACGTTAGAGGATGTTGGATGTCGAACTAATCAGTTCAGTCGGTGCTTCGTGCCCTGGTCGGTTGAGGTTTGGAATTTGTTGCCGGCATCTGCTTTCGGTCATATTGGCCTCTAGGCGTTTAAGTCAGCTGTTAATGTTTTTTGCTGGATTTCGTTTAGCAGCGTTTTGGGCTTCCCGGAGTTGCAAGGTGCTTCATTTGGATTGTATTACTTGTCCGTGGGAGCTCAAGCGTGAAGTTTTAATTATAATAATGATTGGATTGTAAGTTTGATTAATATTTGTCAACATGCTTATCAGAACCTAGCTTAGAAAGTTACGAATGGGTCTCCAAGGAAACTACAGAAGTGTTTTTTTAGTAAGAGGCATAAATGACCAAATTTTGATGATGACAAAGAAGGAATCTTAATTTCAGGACCAATTTGAAGTTTTCGTTAACATTGCCTGCTTGGCAGAGGTATCCGCTTTCAGAGTGCTCTAGTTTCCGCATAATTTCCACAGGTGCAGCTATATAGTAAATGCTCTTTAAATTTCAGTGTACATCCATAGGTATTTTGAACGTGCTTTAATTTTTTCGTATTATTTCACAGCTTTAGCTATAAAATAAATACCCTTTAAATTTCTCGTCTAATTACCTCGGGTCGTGCTATACAATAAGCATTCCTAATCTTTTTGGCAGATACTGGCCCCGAACGGCCTCTTTCATTAATGCCGTTCTAACGAAAAAGTTGTTTTGACCGTCAGGTAAGGGGTTAAATTTCCCATATAATTTCCACAGGTCCAGCTAATTAATTAACTGTATATTTATTTACTGGAACACAGCTGTGCTGGTACAGGCGGAGGCGCTCTACGGCATGGGGGAGTTCGAGCGAGCGCTCGTTCTTTTCGAACGAGGGGCTCGAGTGCGGCCCGATCTCTGTCAGTTCCAGAGAGGCTGTCACCAGTGTCGAGAGGCTATACTCAACGTCATTGGAGGTAATGAATAGTTTATAGAGTGGTTTGCTCTCGTATTGAAGGTAATGAATAATTTATGAAATGGGCTGTTCGCGTCAGTAGAGGTAATAAATAGTTTATGGAATTGTTTGTTCCCGTCATTGGAGGTAATGAATAGTTTTTGGAATGCTTTGTTCCCGTCAAGGGAGGTAACAAATAGTTTATGGTCGTCATTAGAGGTAATGCATAGTTTTAAGGAATGGTTTGTTCTCGTCATTGGAGGTAATAAATAGTTATGGAACGATTTATTCTCATCATTGGAGGTAATGCACAGTTAATAGAATAGTCTATTTTTGTTATTGGGGGAAATGAACAGTTCGTAGAATGATTTATTTTTGTCACTAGAGTCAAAGAACATTTAAAATAGTAGTAAACACGGCATTTCTGTTCTATTATTGTGTCAAGCAGAGTTCATTATATTCATCATTGGAGGTAATGAACAATTTATAGAATGTGTTCATCTCATCACTGTAGGCAGTAAGTAGATTTATGGCATAGTTTTCTCTCACCATTAAAGGTAATGAATAGTTTACAGATTGGCTTATTTCCGTTATTGAAGGTAGTGAATAGTTTCTAGAATGGCTTATTCTTGGCATTACAGATTATAAGGATATAAAATGAAACAACGCCTGATTCTTGACATATGAGAGGGTCATAGTCGCGAAAAAGCTCATGTAAAGTGAATTTGTGTTTTATCGCACCTATCTTTACATCATTTAGCGGCATTTCGTTCTATGACCTATTCTTACCGGCTAAATATTAAATCGGGCTCTTTTCGTCACAATACTGCCCTACAGCAGAGCTCAGACACATAAGCACTGGTATATAACAACAACAATGTACTGCATATGAAAAAACACAGAAAACAAGAAAAACACAACAACACGACACACTTTTGTGGTAAATGCTTATAATAAGATCGTAAGTGTGTAGGCAGGTGCGAGACTGAAGCTGGGTCATGTATGGGTGCCGGTAGTGGCGGGAAGCGGGCTACATTACGAGGCTGCGAGTCAGTCGCACTCGGTTCGAGTCGGCTCCCTCGCCTCGCTAACTGCATATGTGAAAAATTTCCTCGTTCAAAGAGAATCAGGGGCTTCAATTATCCATTCACATATAAGCAAATTTGCATATTCAAAACTCGCATACAACGAAAACCACTTGTACATGCATTACTTTATTCGATGCCATAAGATAGCTATTCGTATTCTCTGCCTCTGTTCGTCACTGGAGATGATGAGAGAGTTTACAGTTGAATTACGTACTGTATTTTTATGCTTTGTTATCTTTATTGAATTCTTTCTTTGTGTCATTGAAGGTATAAAGGTTTGCATCAAAATTATAGATGTGATATTTTATTTTTGGTCTATGTTTTACAGTTTGTTGAATCGAGCAGAGTCGCTTCATTGACAATTTTAATATCAAACATTCGTTTGGAACAGAAATCTTTACAGGCCTTTACAGCGAAGTGTTGCAATGACAATCGTGTTTGCAATGATAATTTCAAGCCTTTACAGGGACATGTTGCAATGACAGTAGTAGTGTTTCCAATGATAATATCAAGCCTTCAAAGAGGCGTGTTGTCATGAAGACCAGTATTATCGTCCCATGAAAGTATCGTGGGACAATCACAACGTGCAAAGCTCTTACGATCATTTGGACTCGAATTGCTTTGACACCAGTAACACGATTGCCGCATCGCCCACGACCTTAAAAATAATTGGGTCCTGACTAGTCAAATCTGTAGTTTGCGACTGAAGCTTCGCCTGCTATTTTTTTTTGGATGGAGGTTACTACCCTGCTGGATAGACGCCGTTATTGAGTCGCTATGGGTTACATCAACTTCATGTTAGGTTACAGCATACGATTATTTTTAGCTGCAGTCCCAATAGGCAAGGCTGAGAGCAGGTTCGGGGTCTTTTCTGGTGATTGACTTCATAATTTACTTTGTCTTCTCTGTCAGTGTCTGGTCTGCTTAAGAATGTAGTGACGTAACTAGGGGACGTCGGTCAGGGACGTAACTAGGGGACGTCGGTCAGGGACGTAACTAGGGGACGTCGGTCAGGGAAGTAACTAGGGGACGTCTGTCAGGGACGTAACTAGGGGACGTCGGTCAGGGACGTAACTAGGGGACGTCGGTCAGGGACGTAACTAGGGGACGTCTGTCAGGGACGTAACTAGGGGACGTCGGTCAGGGACGTAACTAGGGGACGTCGGTCAGGGAAGTAACTAGGGACGTCGGTCAGGGACGTAACTATGGGACGTCTGTCAGGGACATAACTAGGGGACGTCGGTCAGGGACGTAACTAGGGGACGTCGGTCAGGGACGTAACTAGGGGACGTCGGTCAGAGACGTAACTAGGGGACGTCTGTCAGGGACGTAACTAGGGGACGTCGGTCAGGGAAGTAACTAGGGGACGTCGGTCAGGGAAGTAACTAGGGGACGTCGGTCAGGGAAGTAACTAGGGGACGCCGGTCAGGGAAGTAACTAGGGGACG
>LQNS02020119.1:4970182-4987280 GCA_001587735.2 Parhyale hawaiensis | reverse complement strand
AGGGGACGTCGGTCAGGGAAGTAACTAGGGGACGTCGGTCAGGGAAGTAACTAGGGGACGTCGGTCAGGGAAGTAACTAGGGGACGTCGGTCAGGGAAGTAACTAGGGGACGTCGATCAGGGAAGTAACTAGGGGACGCCGGTCAGGGACGTAACTAGGGGACGCCAGTCAGGGACGTAACTAGGGGATGCCATTCAGGGAAGTAACTAGGGGATGCCATTCAGGGACGTAACTAGGGGACGCCAGTCAGGGACGTAACTAGGGGACGCCAGTCAGGGACGTAACTAGGGGATGCCATTCAGGGAAGTAACTAGGGGATGCCATTCAGGGAAGTAACTAGGGGACGCCATTCAGGGACGTAACCAGGGGACGCCAGCCAGGGACGTAACTAGGAGCTGCCGGTCAGGGACGTAACTAGGGGACGTCGGTCACGGACGTAACTAGGGGACGCCGGTCAGGGACGTAACTAGGGGACGCCAGTCAGAGACGTAACTAGGGGATGCCATTCAGGGACGTAACTAGGGGACGCCAGTCAGGGACGTAACTAGGAGACGCGGGTCAGGGACGTAACTAGGGGACGCCAGTCAGGGACTTAACTAGGGGACGTTATTCAGGGACGTAACTAGGGGACGCCAGTCAGGGACGTAACTAGGGGACGCCAGTCAGGGGCGTAACTAGGGGACGCCGGTCAGGGACGTAACTAGGGGACGCCAGTCAGGGACTTAATTAGGGGACGATATTCAGGGACGTAACCAGGGGACGCCAGTCAGGGACGTAACTAGGAGCCGCCGGTCAGGGACGTAACTAGGGGACGCCGGTCAGGGACGTAACTAGGGGACGCCAGTCAGGGACGTAACTAGGGGACGCCAGTCAGGGACGTAACTAAGGGACGCCGGTCAGGGACGTAACTAGGGGACGCCAGTCAGGGACGTAACTAGGGGACACCAGTCAGGGACGTAACTAGGGGACGCCAGTCAGGGACGTAACTAGGAGACGCCGGTCAGAGACGTAACTAGGGGACGTAGGTCAGGGACATAACTAGGGGACGCCGGTCAGGGACGTAACTAGGGGACGCCAGTCAGGGACGTAACTAGGGGACGCCAGTCAGGGACGTAACTAGGGGACGCCAGTCAGGGACGTAACTAGGGGACGCCGGTCAGGGACGCTCACTGTGCAAGTCTCGACTCGTAAATAGGCCTAGTGTATCGGTGGCCTCTTCATGCCGGGGCCGCGCTATGCTGTCACTAGCTGGAGGAACAATGTATGCGCACGTCGTTCATGCTACCGTATCTATGCTACTGAGTTTAAATATACATCAAAACAACGAGAGAGTTGCCCATCCTCGCTTCCAATTGTTCGTGCGCATGCATATGTGGTCGAGGCATAACGGGTGCAGTGACGTCACTATGGTAGGCCACTGCACTCACGTTGGAGTCTACTACAGTTAAGCTATTTTGCAGTTTCAATTTACAACCTTTGAAGTTTTCCTCGAATTACGTGCAGTAATTGGGTAACGTACTACGGGGTCTTCGAATTTCTGACATAAAAGCTGTAAAGTTTTAGATAGGAATATTGAAATTTTACCTGCTCTAACCCGTGAATTTGCCGTAAAAATCAAGTGCCGAAAAATGAGATTCATAGAGGAGAGGCAAAAATAGATTTTCTATTTTTAAAGTTGATCCATCTTCGAAGCCGATGCAATCAGGCTCAAAACTTTTGGCCAATGTATTTCTAACCTATTTTCAGAGCTTCTGTCATACATAATAAATGAAGGATTGTACTGTAAGATATACTGTGCCGTGCGACTAATTTTTGTCGTATAAGATAGACTGGTACTGTAAGACTAATTTTTGGAGCATATGTAGTGCCTGAGCACTCGCCTATTGAGTTACTACGTGCATACCTTGTTGTGAGGCTATCCATAGTTCCAGCTCGTAGAGTGGGTAAAGTTTTCAGGGTGTGTGTGAGTCTCTGGGCCTGTGCGTCCGGACTTGGTGGGTTTCGGGCTAGGAGGTCCTAGCTTATTTATAAAATTCATTCTAGCACTTTTTTCAAATGGTTATGTTTACGATATCGCTAAATAAATTCTTCAAGCGTGACAGAAGTAGCACATAAGAAAGCAGATGATGGATTAAATACCCACCTAGGCTCCATAATAATTCTTGCAGAAACGCAGCCAGAATTCCAAAAGTTATTCGAGTTCTTTACCCCTGACAGAAAGCGAATAACTAGTAAGAGATCATACACAATTGCCTTTTTAAGGCCGGTTAAAACACTAGGATTCTGCCCTACTTTCACAATTAGAATCGTTCGAATACTTATTAGGGTTCATGCCAACCCCGCTGTGTGACTATGAAATGATTTACCAAAATAACAGCCGTCAATTTGTTGCGTAAGCAGGCACGCCAAGACATTCGAGGAGTGTGAACTTTGAACACAGGACAAAAAAATCTATCGTGTGCATGTGTCTTCACAGTGAGCGATGATTTTGCGTAGATAAACTGCGTAGTAGACGAGTCGGAGTACCCGTGGTACAGATACACCTTGTGTATATAACCGCCTGTGTAGAAGCATCTTCCATCATACCACAAGTCGCACATCATCTGCAGTCGAGATTCTAGTGATGAATGCTCACAGTGCGCATCATTTTTGCCGCACCAATGTAAGAGTTACCAGTCGAACGCAAAACACAAGGACCGAGCCAACGCTGCCGAACAGTTGGCCACGTCCGTAGCAATAGCACGCGAAGCGTGTCTTTCACTGGCAATGAAAGGTCCGGCCACAGTCGATAGAGGCCAAGATCATCTCTAATTGCCGGATCATGTTGGACGCAGATCCTGAGTGAAATCTTTATTTTATATCCGGTCGAGTTGAAGTTAAAATGAGTGCGTTTTCTATGGAGAGCAATCGCATTCAAGAGATAACAAGGACGTCAAGGGCTGGATTAATGTGCATTCATACAGGATTCATGGTTTTGACGTGTTTCAGCTCCAATGCAAACGGCGGTAAAAGTCACTTTTGGAGTCTAAGGAAAATTTAAAGTGTTGAGGTGGTTTGCTGGGAGCGAGTAATGAGGGAGACATATGAGACGATGCGCAAAAATACAAAAACAGCGAAGCCGAGTCCTATAGCGCTTAGTTATTTATTCTGTAGTTTTATTTGTTGAATAAAATAGCGCGACTACGTTCTTTAGATCATTTCTGTTGATTGACGAATGTGCAGGTTTCAGTGTTTGCTGAAAAATTAGACAGTGAAGCTCTGCCATGCATAATTCCAGATTGTTTGTGAATTTTTTAATTAGTATATTTTATTTTGGCTAAAAGAGTGAAGCAGATTCCTGTGCAATTTCAGTTGCTTTGGTGTTGGGTTGGTGGGCTTGGTGTCCCGGGAGGTTAAAGAGCTGTGATGTGCGGAGACGCTTGGTTTTAAGTAGATGGCACGATACAGAGACTTCCCTGGCGGGATTTCAGTCCCCTCTTCGCAGGGCTCTTGGATCTAGACTCGGGTTTCGTGGAATGACTATTTACATCAAGGATGGTTTCTGTGCTTTTCGGCATTTAGCGTATGAATGCATATGTCGTGAAAAAATAGGTGTCCGGATTTGTAGCCCTATGAATCATTTTAATTTGTTCTCATTGAATAGCAGTCCTGAAACTGATGACTTCATGAGCTGTATAACTGTCTTCTGATTGAATGACCTCGGTCCTGAATGCAGATCTATAGTAGGTGTTTGTTTTTTGCCAGAGATTTGAAAGCGCATCACAGGGAGTGGTTGGCTGTAGCATCACTGACTGATGGCTATGGTGAAGCTGCGTTGGCTTTTTGCACCTGGTCCGACTGTATGCAGTCTGTCCAGGGATCCACTAACATCGCTGGAAATGGTCTTGACCTTGTTATGACTGATGTCCCTGATCACTGTTCAGTAGGTTCACTTGTTGGCATTTTCGACCACTAACACCTTGCTTTATTGTAAAAGTTGACCTGGTTGTTCCTATGGCCGAGATCAGGATAGAGGAACATCTTAACAGTAGGTATAATTGGGATGCTATTGCTGTATCCGTGATGGATTTTCCCTGGCATTGCATTTTGTACCGTGAAGACCTCATCTCTGACCTCAATGACTTGACGGTATCAGTTTTAGAGAGGTTTATTACAAAGCAGACCAATCTTGTGCTGTCACGACACAAACTATGGTTTGATGCACAGTGCTGGTTGGTTTTTGAGGCCAACCAAACAACTTTTCGGGCTAGGCGGCGTTCGCATGACGGTGCGCTATGGCAGATAGAGGGTATGTAGCACGCAAAGTAGAAATAGTTGGGGGTGCGGATTGATAGGTTCCATCTTCGGTGCAGAACCATCTGCGGTGCTCCTCGTGGCCCACAGTGGTGACATTGTTGTTGACTCGCTGGCTAATTAGAGCATTTTCCGGCTAACTTCGATAGTAAGCAGATGAGGAATTTACTGTCGTTGCTGCATGGAAGCCACCCTAGGCCTTGCTTGATATAGCTTGTGTGCCAGTCTAGCGAGCTTTCTCAAGTTTCCTTGATCTATATGATGGATTAAACCCTGTCGGCCTCCGTTCTCACGTCGCCAGTCTAGTGTATCTTAATAGTAATCAGCATGGTGGATTGGACCCTGTCGGCATTTTCCCGCCGTTGTATAGGAAACATGCTGACATTCTTTCTCTTAAGCTCAACGTAATTTTCAGGTATTCGATTCGGTCGGAAAGTTTTATCCGTTATTTGTGTCTTAGATTATTAACACCCAACCCTAAGGTCGGGGCCCCACTGACAGAGGAAGACATGTTGCCTGTGACCGATTGCAATGTATAGGGTGTCGCGCGATCTGGGTTGCATCGGTGGGGACGATACGATTTTTCATGCAACTAATATGTTGCGTCGTACGTTACTTGTTGCTTCGATGGAGCTTCGGGCAAAGGGTCCGGCCTGGCCAAATTTAAGCAGTTACCGACCTATCCACCAACGTTGAAAGGTTGGTGACGTGCTTTTGTCGCCTTGCTGATGCGATTGGGCTGCTACCTTCGGGTTGATTTGCATATAGGAAACATCAAATGGTAAATTATATATAAGCTCTATTGCCGGTGTCGCACTACACCCAAACAGAGCTAGGCCGTTGTTCTGAAGCGTGCCTTGTTCAGTTGGACTGAAATGTGGCGGGCGTTTAATAGGGACAACCATTTGAGCCTATTGTTGCATACCGGAATCGTTTGGTGTGGGTGGTAGAGTGCTATACATCATTCGAGATATTATTACAGAGCACTAGCGGCGGTTGTCAATGGACGGTCGCGTGAGTGCATCTGTTAGGGCGGAGGTTCTTCAAGGTAGCGTTTTGGGTCCATTATTTGTTATGTACAATATCATTATGCTTTTCCCATTTAAGCATAATGGCGATGATTCGAGCCCCTTCAATGCGTCAGACTGTTGCCCAGTGCTCAAACAGTGTCTTACCCCGGGTTAACTAATGGTACTTCTCCTGGAGAATGAAACTGAATGCTGAGGAATCATAGTGCTCTGTTAACTCTTCATCCGCCACTTGAGGTAGGTGACCAATACTCCAGGGCTCCAGCTCTCTTGAGGTACTTGGCGTCCTCTTTGATACAGAAGCTTACGTTTGAGGCAATTGTAAGGCATCGCGTTTCACGTTCTTCCAGTAAGATTGAGATATCCTGCGTAAGGTTCACGCTGAGTTTGGCGATGGCGGAGTGGTCTAGAAATGTCTCAATGCTTTCTTACTTCTTCTGTTATATGTAGTATTGTTTCTCTGTGTAGGGTTCGTCTGGTGCTAGTTATCTTGGTTTGCTTGTGAACTCGGCCAGCGGCTGTGTGCCCAGAATAATCAAGTAGACTTATCCCATAGACGGAGTGGCGCTTGCCTTTGCATGTTTCATAAGGTATTGAATTATTAGGTGTATTCGTTACGTTTCTCTGTTCATGCTCCCAGGATCTTTGGAAGAAACACAAGCTGCAACCGTAGCCCTTCCCATTACTTTGGAAACGGTTAGGTGCCAAGCTTGTTAGCTTTGTTGGTGTTTCATACCCAGAACGATGCTAGTATGGAGTTCATTGTCGGGATCCGTACTCAGCCATGAAGGTATGCAGGCGTTCAAGTTAGCTGTGAATGGTTGCTGAGGGACTCTTCTTAGCAGCGCTTTTGGCGTCTTAAGGTGCAGAGTGCTTCATTTGGGTTATTTCCGCCCATGGTTTCCTGATTTGTAGCTCTAAAAATAATAAGAACAGAGTTGGCTATTTTATTCTGAAAAAGAGGAATTGAATGGCATTTAATGCATGCTTATTTGTAAGTAATTTTTGATGCTAAATTGATTGTTGCCCACAAGAGTTTATAACCTTCAACGACCGGGAGAGTTTAATCTAGATAAGCAAATCTCATTAGATATAATCATCTCAAAACGCCAGCAGTGAGTGTTGATTTCGCTGCAATGAGTCGAGTTTTAGGCACTAATCCCAAGCCGATTGTAGCTGAAACGCCCTTATATACCATCCAAGGTCCCGAAACCAAAGTTCACGAATCACTGTTTTTCCCGTTCGCGTTTTACCAATGCTCTAATTGCTTTAAACACTCACCACAAATTTAAACATTTTACACCCGCTTAAACCAAACCTGTAAAGCAGGTAACCACTTTGCAAAACTTAAACAGTTACGCAAAACGTTTAAACTACTCGGTCTGAAATTCAAGACTCCTAGCCGTTGTGAGCTGCAGGCCTAACACGCATGTATGACTAAAACTTCAATCCGTATGCCTCTCAGACCTAAACAGTTATGCAAAACATTTAAACTGTAAACTGTTTAAGTAGTTTAGCAAAATGGTTAACTCTTATACAGGTTTGGATTAAACGGATGCAAAATGTTCAAAATTGTGTTGATTGTTCAAAGCAATTAGAATATTGGCAAAACGCGAACGGGAAAGACACTATGTTACAGAGAAGCTACAACTGATGAGATTAGCTCATCTCGATGAGAATCTCTTGCTATGGACGGCAGCATCTAAAATATTTGTGACGCAGTATGACTTTCGCAGGCCCTGTTTTCCCTGACGCCCGAGACGAAGAGGAAGAACAGCGCCAGAAGGACCAGCAACAGCAGGAGAAAAAACAATCGCACCTTGGAATGGCTTCTACACCTGCGCTGGCAGGCAGGATACGCAGCACAGGTGCCTGCGCTAGCCTTTATCTTTGTAATTGAAAAAGTAAATAAATTTATGCATTTCATATAGGACACAGACCATTAGCATAGCCAAGAGATTATTAAGGTAGAACCCGACACAGTCGTACAGGGTTTCTGCCGCGGTTAGGTCATAAAATGGTACTCATTTGTTTTAGAAAAAGCCTATTTCTGATATAAAATGCAATGTTTAGCAGGCCCGAGGGAGGGGAGTTGGGCGCTGGGTCCTACCTATGGCCTGAGAAAAAGTGCATTTTAGAAGAAAAATTAGCTGAAATCCCATACGACTGTGTCAGGTTCTACCTTAACAAAATCTTGGATAAGGCAGCGACACAGACATGGTATGCTCGTTGTTCCGAGTGAATACAAGTGCATAAATATAGAGACTAGAACGCCTCATGGCGTAAGACCATTACCCGCGGTGGGGACAAATTCAACGAAATAATTTTTGATGGCCATCTCATCCTAATTTCTCATATGGATGCTGTGCGCCAAGGTAGCGCGCTACGGCTCTAGTATATTAACTCCTTAATTATAACATAAGAAAACTTGAACGTCTCATGGCGTAAGACGATCTGCCGCGGTGGAGGCAAATTTGCCGCGGTGGAGGCAAATTCAATGCCGTACTATTTTATAGCTAGCTAGGCCTATTTTTTTGCATAGGTCACATCTAGGTCAACTCACTTAACTCCCTACAAAAAAATATTAACATTGATCAAGTCCTTTAACCACTTCTTGGGTGGAAAGAGAAATATATATATGCATATATACCTATTTATATATTTACAATTGTATTTACAATTTATAAATATATATACTTAAGTCTTCAATGACAACATTATTACCTCTCTCGCTTCGTCCACAGGTGATAATAAGATGATACATTAAAAAAATATTACGTACAAAAGACTTGAGAGGTTCACTTTTATCAATCATTATAATTGCACAGATATATAAGGTGCCACATTCTAAAGACGTAACTGGTATTTCATAGGCACGCTTCCATCAGTTACTACTGTTTATTAATACATTAGCTAATACATTATAATAAATAATTACTGAGGCCTTAGACACTCGCTTGATAATCTTCATTAATTAAATACTCATGTATTGGGAGGATTTATCGATACCTTAAGGATAATGACAAATGTATATTTATTTACTCGTTTATATGCGTATGGATTTATATATTTAGTGAACTTCATCAAGCAGAAAGTATGAAATTAAAACTGAGTCAAATCTTCTTCAATAGCCAACAAAAGCTAAAGTCCAAGCGTCAAATTTTGAAGCTGAAGCGTGAATGCTATTGCGGATGATTTACTCATGTAGAATTGCGTATCTTAGCTGTGTCTCCGACACAGGAGCCGGTTATAACTCCCAGGTTTTCTCTACCGCTTCAACAAAATTCGTTCTAATCGAGACAGAAGTTTGACAGCAGGTCTGAAGGACGAAAGACATGCAGAGGACATGCTATCTTTTTACAGATGGGTTCACATGTTATATAAGGAATCCTGTTGCAATTGGCATCAGTCCCTACTATCATCAGCCTTTCAGTAGAGACAAAATGCGTCATAGGTGTCAGAATTACTGTAGGTCAGTTAGCTGCTATCATCCTATGGTATAAGAGCTCGCCCCCCCCATAAGTTACCTTCGTCTTACCTGGGCCTTTGCAACATTTTTTTTTTGCTCTTGTATTGCTTCCGTTCTCCTTCATACTCTTACGATCCCTTTTTATTCTATTCTTCCTATTCTACCCCGACTTGCTGCCCCTATGTGCATTGATCTATAATGTGGAATACTGCGTGTTTGGGTACAATGTTTCTTACGACATATATATTAGTATATTCCTTCCCTTTTTCAACGAATCGTTGGTTGCACGTCTGAACACGCTTAGTGCCTAACTGTTCATATTGAGGGCACGTTCAATTGGGCACCGAAATTGAACTTTCGAAATTTAACTTATCCGAAACTGCTGACAGATGCGCTAGCTTCAAACTGCTGAAATGAGCTTCAACCACAAGCCCTTAATCGGTTAGCCTTAAGTTTTCCCGAAATTCAATCATGCTCCGGAAAATGGTGTTGTCAGCCGACTCAACTTCATTGCGATACTGCTAATGCAACACGATTCAAATTGTCAGAGCGAAAGCTTTTGACTAAAGTTTTGAACTAGTATATTCGCGAAGGCTTCTTTTGGTGTCCAGAAGAACACGCGTTAAGTTAAACACAAATTTTCAACGAAGTAGCACTGCTTGAAAGTGGACCTCGATGTCCATCTGGCCGATGAAGAGCCAAGTCATCCATTAAGGATCCATTAAGGGGACCCCGCACCCTCTATACTGAATATTAAAGTTCGTAACAACAGCAATAAATTTTGAAACTGGACCGTGAGGTCCATCTAGTCCGCAAAGGGTTAAATTGTGGACTTTTTCATTCATTTGGCTTCGTAGTCACAGCATAGAAGCAATAACTCCGAGCAGGCAAGAACTTGGGCCGCGGCTTACCTCTGACATTGGGCCTGCTGCTTTCTCTATTATTAACTGCCTAATTTAATCCATTAATTCACAATTATCACCTTCATCAGATCCGTTCGGACGAGACAGCCGCAGCCGGCAGGGCAGACCACTGGAGAGCAGAATTTCAGGATCTAGCAGAGGCTACGGCTCCAGGGCTGACGCTGCTCCTGCCGGGGCCTTGGGCAAGAGTAACCTCCTTATTCCTGAGATTCAGACCACCAAACTCGCCTCAAAGGTCAGCAACATAGAATGTTTTTTTTTGCTAAAGGTTTACTGATGACATGACGTGTCTCTAAGGTAGGCATAACATAGGTATTTGCTATAACAGCCCGCAGATGAGATAACTTGCATCCTAAGGAAGGCTTATATATAATTTTTACTGAGGGTTTACAGGCAAGAAAACTTAGCTCAAAAATTGATATTACTTGATATTTGGATAACGACGTACAAATAAGCTAATTTGCTTCCAGTGTAAACGTAATGTAATTATCACGAATTGCCTACTTATAAGCAAACGTACGTCCAAGGTGAGAATTCTATATATTTATACATATGTTTTTTGCTTACGGCATGCAAATAAGAAACTTGTATGCTAGGGGAGCATTTTGTAATTCTATTGCTAACGTAATACAAATAAAAGACTTGCATCTTAGGGAAGAAATAACTCTTTTTTTTTTTTTGCTGACGGTGTATAGGTAAGCAACCTTGCTCCAAGGGTGAATTGTAATTATTGGGGTTTGCTGTAGTAATGCGGAAGTTGTGCTGCATAATCGACAGTGTGGTGTGTGTGTGCCCACACTCTGTGTCCCGGGACAATCTCTGCTGAAAGCAGACCGTTATCGCTTGACGGTGAGCTCTGCTGCTAGCTGTGGGTTTTCGCACAGAATTTAGTTTCTCAAAGGGCACAAGTAGCCAAACTCTCTTGCGATGTGAGAATTATAATTTACTTTTGGAGTTCCCCCAGACAGCCAAAGGGATAAGCAAGCTCAGGATTATTATGCATATGAAGTGTTTACAGGCAGCCAAGCTTGCCTCCATGGTGAGAAATATTATGAGTGCAATGTATTTAAAAGAGTTTTCAGCCCTTCATACTTAGTTCCAAGATGAGAAAAGAGAATGATTTCACAAGAACTAACGAAGCATCAAAGCTGCCTTCAAGGCGAGTTTGTAAGTTACAGAAAAATTACTGGACCAACACATTTGTCTACGGAATGAGAACTACACCGAGAAAATGATTAGCAATACAACCAACTTAACCTAATGGCAAGTGCTCTTAACTTGGCGTGCTCATAGTCATTGTCCTAAAAGGTGACGGTAATGGCAATGTCACATTGACCGCAAACTCCGACTGAAAACTCCACATTCACTGGACCTTACGTCTAGGTCCCAGAGAAATATGTACATGACTGCAGTCAGCAACAAACTGATTGAGCTATGGCGTCCAACGAGAGAAGGCTCACTACAACAACAGCACCCCCAACCTTTCCTATTTCTGGTTGCGTCAGCGTTCTTGCAGCGGATCTTGAATGTCAGAAATGCTGACGCTGAGATCCTGAGAACCGAAAACTCACTTTCCTGGCAAAAAAAACGAACCTAGCACCCGGAGGCCACAATCATAGCTTTCTATATACCAAGCCATTTCTTGAGGTGTAGGACCCGACTGCTTTGTACATTAATTTATCAGTTTTTATTAGGCATATTTGGAAGTAAACTAGCGAGTGATATATAAAATGTAGCCTATGGAATACATCGAGCAATCTACTCCCTGGAGTCAGGATTAATCAGAAGGCTCAGAGCCTTAAGGTGAGAAATGCTAGAGTTTTAATTTTACTTATGAGCTTATAAACAAACTTAGTTGTTGCTTGACATTAAAATTTGAGTCTATAAATAAATGATTTAGAAGCCATTAAACTTGCCTTCAAGGGGAAAATTTCGCTCGTTAAACTTTTTTATGAGAATTGTGAATCCTTAAACGTAAACTCAGTTTCTCCCGTCATGTGTAATGCTCCACTTGAAAATTGGAGTTAGGCCTTTCAACAAATAATTATTCTCTAAGATGAGTTCATGTCCCATTGCCATTGCCTCATCAGCTGAGTTGAGTTACGCACGGGCCACCACGAACAGGTAGCACGACCCAAGTGAAGCACATTGCAACACTGGGAAGCCCGAAACGCTGCTAAAGGAAACCCGACAAAAAGCCATTAACAGCTATCTTAAATACCTGCAGGCCAACACGACCGAAAGCCGATGCCGGCAAAGAATTCCAAACCCCAACAGACCAGGGCACGAAGCACCGAACGAACTGATTAGTTCGACATCTAACATCCTCCGACGTAAAAGGGTGCGCGCCGACCGCAGCACGTGTTTCTCTCTTAAACACCTTAAGTGCAGGGGCAGGCGAATACAACCAATGCCTCTCCTTGTTGTACACCTTATAAAACACGCAGAGTTCGGCAACCCTTCTCTTATGGGACAGGTTCACCAAATCCTTAGCCGCGCACTGCCTACTGGCTGAACTAACAAGTCGGACTTCAATTTAGCATCTGAGTCTGTCTGTAATTTACGTATGCAACGGTTGGAGGTTCGAACCACTTTGATTATAACTTTTTGAACACCAGTATAAGAAAGGGACAAAATCTGAGGTTCGATATCTCGGTACTTCTTCAAGGATCTGTACAGTTTACGTTACCGCAACTTTATAAGGCGTTTGTACATCCGGCCCCTGGACCCCTTTATCTATGTTGAGTTTTTTTTTCACTGCCACGGTGCCCTTTATAATTCTGACACCACTCATACCATTTTCAAGTCTCGGCTCGTTCATTACATAGCTGCTATGTACGCAAAGTTAGAATTTCTGACAGCGCGCAATCTATTTTCTAGTATCAGTTCGTTCATTAGACTGTTAAGGTGCGGGCTTATTTGGAATTTCTGACACCGCTCATACCATTTTCTAGTATCGGTTCCTTCATTACACTACTGCCCTGCCCGCTAAGTTAGAATTTCTGACATCACGCATTCCATTTTCTAGTTTCAGTTCGTTTTCTGTCTGGGCAGCTCATCAGTTATTCATGGGGTGACAGCGGTAAAGCCAGGTAATTAGGTTAGCAGCTAATTGATGCCTTTCAATCGGACGGCGCAGAGCTGTGGCAGCAAATGCGTTTGCATCTCAATCGTAATTGTGAAGTCATTGCTTCATAAGCGATGTTAATTAGAATATGACAGCCTGGACTCCAGGGAAAACTCTACGCGCGCTAGTTGACGAATCCATGATTTTAAACTTTAGTTTAACGATAGCTGACGTACAGTTGAATATTCTGCAGTGTTGGAGCACCTCTTCGGCAAATAAAAGCGGAAAGGGCCGTGGCTATAGCAGGTAAATTCAAGAGTAGGCTTTATTCAGACTAGCTGTGATAATACGATTACTGAATATTGAGATTATTCTGACATGATGGCAACTGTAAATGGGAAGGGTATGAGAGTCAGGTTATTCTGAGGCCAACATGAGCAGTTTTGATAAAGTTCACACCATGAGTAACAGCAATTACGCAAAATATTTTCTTATGCGATTAACTGGGCTCGTGAAAACAGTCTTTCGGTTACTACACAGAGAATCTCACGCTACGTAACTCTGATTCAGTAGTGGGTACAAACTTCCACCATGTTTATATTTTCGCACAGCCATTATTTTTCTTGAAAATAAATTGTATATCATACTTATCTATTATTGACCCTCGGGAATGAATCAGTATTTTTTATACGAGTACATCAATCTAAAAGTTTTGACCCAAAATGGCTCACAATGTCGAAAAATCGGACCACCCTGAATAGGATAAAAATATATAAATATTTCACAACATAGAACGCACACCGTATTTTAAACTGTAATATATATCAATTTTTAGTTCTAAATTTTCGTTATTTTTATCATATACAGAAAAAATATCACACAAGAATGTCTGTTCAAAACTGTGATACTTCTTTAATTAAATTTAATTAACACTGACTGACCGCTATGTATACCCCCAAACCAATTATAAATATTACCCCATGTGTTAGCTTTAAGAATCTACCATAGGTATAATAAAGACACAACAGTATTTATTACCTCCGCCAAGGATGGTTCTGTTTTCGTCGCGTTTGTCTGTCGGGTTTTTTCTTTGTCTGTCTCCAAGATTACTCAAACAGTTATGAACGGATCTTTATGAATTTTGCAGGGATTGTAAGGCATATTAACAGTAACAGATGATTAACTTTCAGTGAAAAATCCGTTCATTTGTTTGTTTGTCAGCCTATTTTCTCTCAGTACCATAACTCAAAAATTTATGGACGGATTTTCATGAAACTTACGTGAGTTGTTAGGTATGTTCCGAAAACTAAATTAGAAAATTTTTGTGATGATCTATTTCTTCCTTCGTTTGTCACCGTGTTTGATTTTAAGCTTGTTAGTACAATATCTCAAACAGCTATGGATAGAATTTTGTGAAATTTACAGGAATTGTTAGTAATTATAAGAGATATAATGATATTTTGTTTCATGATCAGTTGGTCTGCTTGTTTGACTTGTGTTTGTCATAATATTTTTAGCATCATTACTAAAAAAGTTATCAACGGAAAGTCAACAAAGTTAAAAAACTGCTAATACCAGCAAAAGGCACAAATAATTAGATTTTGGTGTTGATACAAATAAGTTTGTTCTCAAAACGAATCTGAATTTTTTGTTACTGGTGCCCTGCTTGGCGGAGGTATGTGCTCCCAGAGCGCTCTAGTCTGTTTATTTATTTGTTTCTCTGTCCATTTCTTTTACGCTTTAAGAAAAGATAGGTGGAACTTAGGCCAGGTTGGAGCCGTGGTTATCCTGTCAAGCTTCACTGAAAACTAATTACCTCCGCCAAGGTGGTTATGTTTTTGTCGTGTTTGTCTGTTTCTTTGACTGCCTGTCATCAAGATAACTGAAAACGTTATGGACCGATTTGGACGAAATTTGCGGGGATTGTTAGATATGGTAGGAAGAACAGATGATGAACTTTTGGTGAAGATCCGTCCATCCGTTTGTTTGCTTGTCCGCCTCATTTTTGTCAATGTCTTAACTCAAAAAGTGTTTGACGGATTTTTATGAAATTCACATGAGTTAGGTATATAACGACGAGTAAATAACCAAATTTTGGTGATGATCCGTTTGTCACTGTTTTTAATTATATGCTTGTTAGCACAATAACTCAAAAAATAATGAATGGACCTTTATGAAATTTATAGGGGTTGTTGGTAATGTTAAAAGACATAGATGATTAAATTTTGGTGCAGATCGGTTTGTTCGTTAGTATGTTTGACTCATGGTTTTCATAACGTTTGTTAGCAGCATAACTCAAAAAGTTATGAATAGACCTTCAAGAAAATTGCACAAGCTGTTATTATGGAGTGGATACAAAAAATCATGGTTTCAGAGCCAATTTGAAGTTTTTGCTACCGTTGTATGCGCTCTCAGAGTGCTCTACTTGGTAGATATAATTCACGAGCTTGTAGATGTTGGTAAACATATTTTAATCAGTGAGAGTTGAAATTCAAACAATGAAGGTATCGAAGGTTTGGTCCAATTTGTACGAGCATTACCTTCTCCATACATCGAATCTGTGGCAAAGTACTAGTGGACCCGTGCGTGAAAAATTCACGCAATAACCTATACGTTTGCCTAATGCCTCTAGGCCGTTGCGGAATCTCCTCTTCTCTTATTTACTTCTTAATTTTCTTCTTTTCTTCATTGATCCTTCGTCGTGCTGTCATTCTTAGGTCTTCTATATAGACAGGCAGAAGTAATATCTTCAGTAAAACACTCCAACAAACTTAAACAAAATGGCAGCTTATATACAACGTATTCGCTCCGTAGCAAAGATACCGTTGATACCGTCTTTCCACCTCATATACCTGTTTCATTTGAGGTGCTCAATTTTTTTCCTATGAAGAGAGAACTGCTTCGTCAGAGGAAAGAGTAAGCTAGAAGAAATAATTGTCTACTGCCCATGAAAACCTATGTTTCGTCGGTTTCGTTGACAATTGCATCAAAGTGGAAGAATAGCTCATGCAACGAAATCATCTGTTGGAAGAAACTACGAATCAAGAAGCATGAGAGTGCCAACGGAAGCTTCAGATATCTTCAGTGCTACGATTTCAACGTCTGCAATGCAAGAAGTGCATTCAGACAAGGTCGCCCTATACTTTGCTGTAGATTCGATGTATGGAGAAGCTAATACTCGTACAAATCAGACTAAGCCTGCGATGTCTTCATTGTTGGAATTTCAATTGTCCCTGCTTAGGATACTTTTGCCATCTTCTGCAACCCGGCCTATTTTCTGCCTATCACTTTTAATGGAGCTTGAGAGGACAAACAGAGCCTCCAACCTGGGCTAAATTCCGCCTATCTATTGCGTTAAGAGCGTGACACCGAACATATAAATAAATAAATAAATAAATAAATAAATAAAAGTATAAATATATATTTATAAACACACGACGGTCATTCTTAGTATTAGATAGGGCGAATTTATGTCTGAATCAAGGAGGTTTTATCAAACCTACTTGGTTTGAATGCACTTCTTGTATTGCCGAAGTTGAAATCACAGCACTAAAGGTATCTGAAGCTTCCATTAGCACTCTCATACATCTTGATTCTTCGTTTCTTCCTACAGATAATTTCTTTGCATCAGTTATTCTTCCATCTTTAATTCAATCGTCGATGCAAAAGCTTTCACTAAGAAAAACCGTTGGACCGTATCCATGATACGAAATCAAAACTATCATGTTGAGCGCTGTAGAACGGCCTGCAAAAAGCAATGAATTTTCTCCATTGGAGAGTAAGAGAAAAAAAATATATATGTACGTTTGGCCAAAAATAATGCATCTCTTAACCCTTAGTGGAAGATTTTTTTGCACAGAGTTTCCGAAATTACCGAAAAGTTGAGAAAATTAGGCACTCGACAGAACTGGATTAAAAAAATAATAATAGCTATTTACGTGAAACATTGCATTGATAGTTAAATGCTGTTCCAAAAGTCTGTCGATTTAAGCAAAGGATATTTGAACATTGAATTTACTGTAGCGGGCAAAATAAGAAAACGATTTTTATTATCTAATACTAAGAATGACCGTCGTGAGTTTATATATAAATATATATATTTATAAGTTTGGTGTCACGCTCTTAACGAAATAGATAGGCGGAATTTAGCCCAGGTTGGAGGCTCTGGTTGTCCTCTCAAGCTCCATTGAAAGTGAGAGGCAGAAAATAGGCCGGGTTGCAGAAGATGACAAACGTATCTTAAGCAAGGACAGTTGAAATTCCAACAATGAAGACATCGCAGGCTTAGTCTGATTTGTACGAGTATTAGCTTCTCCAT
>LQNS02020119.1:4947260-4962073 GCA_001587735.2 Parhyale hawaiensis | reverse complement strand
AGAATTAGGTCAGTTAGGTGTCCCTACTATCATCAGCCTTTCAGTAGGCACAAAATGCGTCATAGGTCTTAGAATTAGGCCAGTTAGGTGTCCCTACTATCATCAGCCTTTCAGTAGGCATAAAATGCGTCATAGGTCATAGAATTAAGTCAGTTAGGTGTCCCTACTATCATCAGCCTTTCAGTAGGCATAAAATGCGTCATAGGTCATAGAATTAGGTCAGTTAGGTGTCCCTATTATCATCAGCCTTTCAGTAGGCATAAAATGCGTCATAGGTCATAGAATTAGGTCAGTTAGGTGCTCTCATCCTATGGTATGAGAGCTCGCCCCCCCCCCCACATAAGTTACCTTTGTCTTACCTGGGCCTTTGCAGCATCTTTTTTTTTTTGCTCTTGTATTGCTTCCGTTCACCTTTATACTCTTACGATCCTTTTTTATTGTATTCTTCCTATTCTACCCCGACTTGCTGCCGCTATGTGCATTGATCTATAATGTGGAATACCGCGTGTTTGGGTACCATGTTTCTTACGAAGTATTCCTTCCCTTCTTCAACGAATCGTTAGTTGCACGTCTGAACACGCTTAGCGCCTAACTGTTCATATTGAGGGCACGTTCAATTGGGCGCCGAAATTGAACACTCGAAATTTAACTTATCCGAAACTACTGGCAGATGCGCTAGCTTCAACCTGCTGAAATGAACGTCAACCACTAGCGATTAAACGGTTAGCCTTAAGTTTTATCGAAATTCAATCTTGCTCCGGAAAATGGTGCTGTCAGCCGACTCAACTTAATTGCGATACTGCTAATGCAACACGATTCAAATTGTCAGAGCGAGAGCTTTTGACTAGAGTTTTGAACTAGTAAATTCGCTAAGGCTTCTTTTGGTGTCCAGAAGAACACGCGTTAAGTTAAACACAAATTTTTGAAGAAGTAGCACTGCTTGAAAGTGGACCTCGATGTCCATCTGGCCGATGAAGAGCCAAGTAAGTCATCCATTAAGGATCCATTAAGGGGATCCCGCACCCTCTATGCTGAATATTAAAGTTCGTAGCAATAGCAATAAATTGAAACTGGACCGTAAGGACCATCTAGTCCGCAAAGGGTTAAATTGTGGACTTTTTCATTCATTTGGCGTCGTGGTCACAGCATAAAAGCAATAACTCCGAGTAGGCAAGAACTTGGGCCGCGGCTTACCTCTGACATTGGGCCTGCTGCTTTGTCTATTATTAACTGCCTAATTTAATCCATTAAATCACAATTATCACCTTCATCAGATCCGTTCGGACGAGACAGCCGCAGCCGGCAGGGCAGACCACTGGAGAGCAGGATTTCAGGGTCTAGCAGAGGCTACGGCTCCAGGGCTGACGCTGCTCCTGCCGGGGCCTTGGGCAAGAGTAACCTCCTTATTCCTGAGATCCAGACCACCAAACTCGCTTCAAAGGTGAGCAATATAGAATATTTTTTTTTTGCTAAAGGTTTACTGATCACAAAACCTCCTTGTGTCTGAGATCCAGACCACCAAACTCGCCTCAGAGGTGAGCAATATAGAATATTTTTTTTTTTGCTAAAGGTTTACTGATCACAAAACCTCCTTGTGTCTGAGATCCAGACCACCAAACTCGCCTCAATGGTGAGCATTATATACCGTATTTTTTTTCCTAAAGGCTTTACTGATGACATTACGTGTCTCTAAGGTAGGCATAACGTAGGTATTTACTATAACGATAACGGCATGCAAATGAGATAACTTGCATCCTAAGGGAGACTTATATATAATTATTACTGAGGGTTTACTGGGAAGAAAACGTAGCTCCAAAATGAATATTACTTAATATTTGGCTGACGACATACACATAAGCTAATTTGCTTCCAGTGTAAGCGTAATGTAATTTTCACGAATTACCTACTCATAAGGTGAGAATTAAATATATTAATGCGCATGTTTTTTGCTTACCGCATGCAAATAAGATACTGGTATGCTATTAGTATTTTATAATTTTATTGCTAACGCAATAAAAATAATAGACTTGCATATGAGGGAAGAATTAATTTTTTTTTGCTAACGGCGAATAGGAAAGCAACCTTACTCCAAGTGTGAATTGTAATTATTGGGGTTTGCTGTAGTAATGCTGAAGTTGTGCTGCATAATCGACAGAGTGGTGTGTGCGTGCGTACACTCTGTGTCCCGGGACAATATTTGCCAGAAGCACACTGTTGTCGCTTGACGGTGAGCTCTGCTGCTAGCTGTGGGTTATCGCACAGAGTTTAGATCATCAAAGGACACAAGTAGCCAAGCTTTCTTCCGATGTAAGAATTATACTTTTCTCTTGGAGTGCCCACAGACAGTCAAAGGCATAAGCAAGGTCAGGATTATTATGCATATGAAGCGTTCTTGCAGCGGATCCTGAACGTCAGAAATGCTGACGCTGAGATCCTGAGCACCGAAAACTCACTTTCCTGGCAAAGAAACGAACCTCGCACCCGGAGCCCACAATCATAGCTTTCTATTTACACTGCCATTTCTTAAGGTGTAGGACCCGCATCTATGTACATTAATTTATCATTTTTTTTATTAGGCATATTCGGAAGTTAACTAGCGAGTGATGTAAAAAAATGTTGCCTATGGAATACATCGAGAAATCTACTCCCTGGAGTCAGGATTATTCAGATTGCTCAGAGCCCCAGCCTAAAGGTGAGAAATGCTAGAGTTTTAATTTTACTTATGAGCTTGCAAACAACTAAGTTTGTTTCCAGTGTGAAGCTGCTTGACATTAAAATTTGAGTCTATAAATAAATGATTTAGAAGCCACTAAATTTGCTTTGAATAGGAAAATTCCGCCCGTTACACACTTTCTTTGACAATTATTGTGAATTCTTAAGCGTACATTCAGTTTCTCCCGTCGTGTGTAATGCTCCCCTTGAAAATTGGAGGTATGCCTTTCAAAGAATTATTATTCACTAAGCTGAGTTCATGTCCCATTGCCATTACCTCATCAGTTGAGTTGAGTGACGTTCGGGCCACCACGGACTGGTAGCACGACCCAAGTGAAGCACATTGCAACATCGGGAAGCCCGAAACGCAGCTAAAGGAAGCCCGACAAAAAGCCATTAATAGCTGTTTTAATCACCTGCAGGCCAACACGACCGAAAGCCGATACCGGCAGAGAATTCCAATCCCCAACAGACCAGGGTAGGAAGCACCGGCCGAACTGATTAGTTCGGCATCCACCCTCCTCCAACGTGGAAGTGCACATCGACCGCAGCACGTGTTTCTCTCCTAAACACCTTAAATGCAGGTGCAGACGAATACAACCAATGCCTCATATTGTTGTACACCTTATAAAACATACAGAGTTCGGTAACCCTTCTCGTATGGGACAGGTTCACCAAATCATTAGCCGCGCACAGCCTACTGGCTGAACTAACAAGTCCAGGAAGCAAAAAATGCAACGGGAGGACTCAATAGGACTCAAATAAAACTTAGCCGTGACCGCACGTAGCCAACTTACATCACATCGACGAGTCGACGTATTTGAGTGTGGGACCTCAGGCCTTCCTTTGTAGGTTATTTTCTTAAACATATCACCGTATTTTTTCGAATTATTTCATTCAATCTCCCGCTCGTGACTGGCCTGCTACTTGAGCTGCAAATATAGTAAAATGTTGTCGCCAAGTACAGAAAGTTCGAGCAATAGGCAAGTTTTACTGCAGTTTCTCTTGCGTACAGAACTGGTTCTATTGGTGCTTATATTTGTTGGTAAGGAATAAATACGTTTTGTGAAGAGCACTGTGAACTGAATATGAAGTGTAAATAAGGCTCTAATCACGAAAAAGAAGTTAAATCAGGTCACCGAGAGGGAACAAATTTGGCGCTAGTGCTGTGGAAGTTTTCAACAGCATGCACTGCAATTTTTCATAGATAATTGCTAAATTGGTATATATTATCTAAATTTATCTATTCGCAAGAGATGAGTTTCGCAATTTAAGACGATTTTTCTGGTTAAATTAGTTAAAACACTCCTAGGCTTCTCAGCCATGGATTCGTCGATGATGACGTCACTTTTTGGTGCTAATTTCTCATGAGTCCTCCAGTTGTGTTCTTTGCTTCCTGAACAAGTCGGTCCAACAGACTTACGAACTATTCAATTTAGTTTCTGAGTCTCTCTGTGATTTACGTATGCATCGGTTCGAGGTTCGAACCACTTTGAATATAGCTTTTTGAAGACCAGTAAAAAAGAAAGGGACAAAATCTGAGGTGCGATATATAGGTACTTCTTCAAGGAACTGTACAGTTTATGTTACCGCAACTTTCCAATGCGTTTGTGCATCCTGCCCTGGACCCCTTTTTCTAAGTTTAGCTTTTTTCACTGCCACGATGCCTGTTATGATTTCTGACACCACTAATACCACTTTCTAGCATCGGTTCGTTCATTACGCTAAGTTAGAATTTCTGACAGCACGCTATCTATTTTCTAGTATAATTTCGTTTATTACAGTGTTACGGTGGATGCTTATTTGGAATTTCTGACCCCAGTCATTCTATCTTCTGGTTTCGGTTCCTTCATTACACTACTGCCCTGCTAGCTAAGTTAGAATTTCTGACATCACGCATTCCATTTTCTAGTTTCAGTTCGTTTTCTGTCTGGGCAGCTCATCAGTTATTCATGGGGTGACAGCGGTAAAGCCAGGTAATTAGGTTAGGAGCTAATTGATGCCTTTCAATCGGACGGCGCAGAGCTGTGGCAGCAAATGCGTAACGTAGAGTTAGCATTAACACTTCAGTAACGAAGTATTCGCTACAATTAATCTTATACTGTCGGACCTGAGCAGGGAAAACTCTACGCGCGCTAGTTGACGAATCCATGATTTTAAACTTTAGTTTAACGTTAGCTGACGTACCGTTGAATATTCTGCAGTGTTGGAGCACCTCTTCAGCAAATCAAAGCGGAAAAGGCCGTGGCTATGGAAGGTAAATTCAAGAGTAGGCGTTATTCAGACCAGCCGTAATAATACGATTACTGAATATTGAGATTATTCTGACACGATGGCCAACAGTAAAGGGGAAGGGTATGAGAGTCAGGTTATTCTGAGGCCAACATGAGCAGTTTTGATAAAGTTAACACCACGAGTAACAGCGAATAAGCGAAATATTTTTTTATGCGATTGACTGGGTTCGTGAAAACAGCCTTTCGGTTACTACCCAGAGAATCCCACGCTACGTAACTCTGATTCAGTAGTGGGTAAAAACTTCCACCATGTTTATATTTTCGCAAGGCCATTATTTTTCTTGAAAATAAATTGCATATCTTACATATCTATAATTGACCTTCCAGAATGAATCAGTATTATTCATTTGAGTACATCAATCTAAAAGTTTTGACCCAAAATGGCCCACAATGTCGAAAAAGTCAGACCACCCTGAATAGGATAGAGATATGTAATATAAATGTTTCACAACATAAAACGCACACCATATTTTAAACTGCAATATATATCAATTTTTAGTTCAAAAATTTCTTTATTTTTATCATATGCAGAAAAAATATCACACAAGAATGTCTGTTCCAAAGTGTGCTATTTCCTTAGTTTTTGATGAATTAACACTGACTGACCGCTATGTATACCCCCAAACAAATTATAAATATTGCCCCCTGTGTTAGCTTTAAGAATCTACGTTAGGTATAATAAAGACACAACAGTATTTATTACCTTCGCCAAGGATGGTTCTGTTTTCGTCGCGTTTGTCTGTCGGTTATTTTCTTTGTCTGTCTCCAAGATTAATCAAACAGTTATGAACGGATCTTTATGAATTTTGCAGGGATTTTTAGGCATATTAACAGTAACAGATGATTAACTTTCAGTGAAAAATCGGTTCATTTGTTTGTTTGTCTGCCTATTTTCTCTCAGTACCATAACTCAATAAGTTATGGACGGATTTTCATGAAACTTACGTGAGTTGTTAGGTATGTTACAAAAAGTAAATGAGAAAATTTATCTGATAATCTATTTCGTCCTTCGTTTGTCACCGTGTTTAATTTTAAGCTTGTTAGTACATTATCTCAAACAGTTATGGATGGATTTTTGCGTAATTTACAGGAATTGTTAGTAATTATAAAAGATATAATGAAATTTTGGTCATGATCGGTTGGTCTGTTTGTTTGACTTGTGTTTGTCATAATACTTCTAGCATCATTACTAAAAAAGTTATCAACGGACAGTCAACAAAGTTAAGAAACTGTTAGGGTATACTATCAAAAGGCACAAATAATTAGATTTTGGTGTTGATACAAATAAATTCGTTGTTTCAGAACGAATTTCAATTTTTCGTTACTGGTGCCCTGCTTGGTGAAGGTATGTGCTCCCAGAGCGCTCTAGTCTGTTTATTTATATGTTTATCTGTCCATTTCTGTTACGCTTTAAGAAAAGATTGGTGGAAATTAGGCCAGGTTGGAGCCGTGGTTATCCTGTCAAGCTTCACTGAAAACTAATTACCTCCGCTAAGGTGGTTAGGTTTTTGTCGTGTTTGTCTGTCCCTTTGACTGTCTGTCACCAAGATAACTGAAAACATTATGGACTGATTTGGACGAAATTTGCTGGGATTGTTAGATATGTTAGGACGAACAGATGATGAACTTTTGGTGAAGATCCGTCCATCCGTTTGTTTGTTTGTCCGCCTCATTTTTCTCAATGTCTTAACTCAAAAAGTTTTTGACGGATTTTTATGAAATTCTCATGAGTTGTTAGGTATATAACGACGAGTAAATGACCGAATTTTGGTGATGATCCGTTTGTCACTGTTTTTAATTATATGCTTGTTAGCACAGTAACTCAAAAAATAAGGAATGGACCTTTATGAATTTTATAGGGGTTATTAGTAATGTTAAAAGACATAGATGATTAAATTTTGGTGCAGATCGGTTTGTTCGTTAGTTTGTTTGACTCATGGTTTTCATAACGTTGGTTAGCATCATAACTCAAAAAGTTATCAATAGATCTTCAAGAAAATTGCACAAGCTGTTGTTTTCGACTGGATAAAAAAAATCATGGTTTCAGAGCCAATTTGAAGTTTTTGCTACCGTTGTATGCGCTTTCAGAGTGCTGTAGTTGGTAGATATAATTCACGAGCTTGCAGTTGATGGTAAACGTATTTTAATCAGCGAGAGTTGAAATTCAAAGAATGAAGATATTGAAGGTTTGGTCCAATTTGTACGAGTATTACCTTCTCCATACATCGAAAATATAGCAAAGTATAGGGCGACTTTATGTCTGAATCAATGACGTTTTATCAAACCTGCTTGGTTTGAATGTACTTCTTGTATTGCCGAAGTTGAAATCGCAGCACTAAAGATATCTGAAGCTTCCATTAGCCCTCTCATACATCTTGATTCTTCGTTTCTTCCTACAGATAATTTCGTTGCATCATTTATTCTTCCATCTTTTATTCAATCGTCGATGAAAAAGCTTCCACTAAGAAAAATCGTTGGACCGTTTCCATGATACCAAATCAAAACTATCATGTTGAGCGGTGTAGAACGGCCTGCAAAGAGCAATGAATTTTCTCCGTATGAGAGTAAGAGAAGAAAAATATATATGTACGTTTGGCCAAAAGTGTTGCATCTCTTAATCCTTAGTGGAAGGTTTTTTTGCTTAGAGTTTCCGAAATTACACCGAAAAGTTGAGAAAATTAGGTGCTTGACAGAACTGGATTATAAAAATAATAATAGCTATGTATGTGAAACACTGCATTGATAGTTAAATGCTGTTCCAAAAGTCCGTCGATTTAAACCTTTAAACCTTTATTGTTATCAAGAAAATTACAATTGTTCTCTAAAACTTATAAGTAACTACAATTAAAACTGAGAACATATCCAACTACAAGCGTAGCAATCGCTCACTAAGCAAAGGACATTTGAACATTGAAATTAGGTGTGCAGTTGCCGCTGCATCTGCCCTTAAGCCATAAGAAAAAAGGTCGGAAGTGGGAGACCTTCGGTTTTAATTTGTTCTGTGATTGGGCTGCACAAATAGTTGAAAAATTGACTGTAAAGGTGACTGTAAAATAATCTGCAAAACTGGCAGTATATTTGGCTATAGAAGTGACCGTAAACAAGGCTGCCGTGGCGTAGTGGTTAGAGCGCTCGCTGCTGCATCAGCAGGTTGAGCGTTCGAGTCCCGCAAGTGTCATTGGTTCACGGCATGAAGAGCATCCGGTGAATAAAGGGCCTAAGCTCCAGCAAACTCCTGGCATTAGCTAGGTACCGTCCAAGCCCGATATCCTTACTTGGGAGATGCCAGAGATCGTGACGTAAAACCGATTCATCCAAGTGACCGTAAACAAGGCCGCTGAATTTGAGGTAAAATTGGCTGCAAAACTAGCAGTGGCCGTAAAATTAACCACAAAAATGGCCGCGAGTGTTCACCTCGGTTACGTAAGGGGGGTTTGAAAAGCTCTCGCCTTGAAACGTTGTGTGAGAGAACAGAAGATTTTATTTCAACAGAGGAATAAAATAATGACAATAAGTACTTGAAAAAATTTACACAGAGATCGAGAATTCTTGCGGAAATGCATAAGCCACAATATAACATAACCCAACTCGATAAAAATGTAACAGGCTGTTAGCCTTAACCAACCTGTAGAGATTGCAGAGCCTCGCCTTACCTTCCCTACAGAAAGTAGAGAAAAACACGGACTATACATTAATTGTTATTAAAGGTTATTACAGTTATTATGGGATCCTCTATTGTCTATAAAACCTGTGAGCTGCATTGTTTGTATCTCGTACCCATAGTAGGCATGCAAACAACTTACTGAATGCAGTTTGCTGAATGCCCTCGGACTATGCGTTTTGGTGCGTAAAAGACTGGACGAAATGTTTTCTACTGATAAAGTTTTGCGTTAGCTAATGTCCTACGACCCGGTCTATAGTCACATGTCAGTGCATGGATATTAGCGATTATGATTTGCGTTACAGGTGAACTTCGTGGAATGTAAAGGATACAGACCGAGGTATGTGTACCTTATAAAAGAGGGCATTATATATGAGAAGTTAAGTTCATTTTGATTTTTTACTATAGGCTAGACGTTAAATTAAAGGAAAACTGGTAATAGTGCACAGCCTTATCCAATACTATACTAGGAACCTACGAATTTTATTTATTTACTAAGTTGTTTGCATACAATATAAGTTATTATACAAAAAGAAAATTAAACTGAGCATAAATGGTTATTTCCACAGGATCCAACTAGTGTCATCTATATAAATATTTATCCTTGCTCTAAGCAGAGTGCTGAGTATTCATTTGAGAAGTAGAAGAGGACATGGTGATAGTGAACCAATGGTTCCTGGGTAGTCTAGTAAATGATAAATCTTCAAAGTATTAGTAAATAATTATATGGAAGAATTTAAAAAAAATACTTAAATGGGCTGCCAACATACATCTTACCTACCTGATATCGGTTTCACGTAACTTACATATAACTATTGGATACTAAACTACTAACAGCAATCGCTTCAATGAGTTCACATTATACGAGGTTTGCTTATAAAGGGTTGGCCATAAGTAAGATCCTTTGTTTAAAAAAATTATTTATACTAAAACTAGATCACTCTGAGAGCGCATACCTCCGCCAAGTAAGGCAACGGTAGCAAAAAATTGAAATTGGCTCTGAAACCATAATTTTCTTTGTATTAACTCCAAAATTTAATCATTCGTGCCTTTTGATAGTAATAACAGCTTGTGCAATTTTCTTGAAGATCCGTTGATAACCAAAATTCAATCATTTATGTTTTTTATCATTACTAACAACCCTATAAATTTCATAGAGTATCATTCATTATTTTTTGAGTTATTGTGCTAACAAGCATGAAATATAAAACAGTGACAAACGAACGAAGGAACAAATGGATCATTACAAAAATTTGGTCATTTTCTATTTGTTATATACATAACAACTCATGTTAATTTCATAAAAATCCATCTATAACTTTTTCAGTTATGGCGTTGAGAAAAAATGAGGCAGACAAACAAACAAACAAACATACAAACGGTGAAAATTCAGGTGCCGAAGACGGTATATTGGATACGGGGGTCGCTCTTGGGGGCTCCAGCTGAGGGACCTGAGCCTACCTGCATGATCGTGTCTGGACAAGTTCATTGTTCTGAGTTGCTACGGGGTCTATATCACTTCCCTACGCCTCATAATATATATATATCCAATTTTTTAGGCAAAATGCTGAATTTTCATTAAAGAAGCCTTCTGAACAGTAATAAGCACAGGAGACAGCGAGGGTCTTAATGAGATGCTAATTTTTTACCGTCATTTATAATGACGGCCCGGGCCACTAGTTTTAAATAAATCCTTTGAATTTAATAAAGATCCGTGCATAAATTTTAAAGTTATTTTCTGGTAGACATAAGAACAAACGTCGACTATCGGACTGGCTGACGGACGGACTGACTGATCACAAAATTTCGGCCAGCCGCTCTTCGTAATATTCCCAAAACTACTGCAAGTTTCATGAAGATTTGTTCATAAATGTTATAGTCATGTTACAAAGAAAAAAAGTAAAAACTCAGACGGAGGGACCGTCACCAAAAGTTAATCATACATATTTACTGGCATCCCAAAAATGTCCTGTAAATTTCATAAGAATTGCCCACATCCTCTTTAGTTATACTGATGACAGATATTAAAACTTCGACAAAAAAGAAAAAAAAAATAAAAATAAAAACAACCTCCTCGGCGAAGGTAACAATGGACTACCGAAGAATTCAAAGGGCTTTCGCAATTGATTGAATGAAATTAGTTATGTAGAGAGAAAAGAAAATTTATAAGACATAGAAAGAAAGCGAAGATTTGAGAAACGCAGTCATGAAAGATGAGCTACTGCGAATGAAAGAAATGTGAATAGAAAGTACTTACGTTAAGTTATTTCGATTAGTTGACAAGCGTTGGGTTAAATAAAGAACATGGTTAGATAAAGAACGTAAAGTTAGCTTAGAAGCGTTGATATAGACAGAGTTGTGTTAGATTGGAATCTGAGCCGTGAATGTTAGAGTAGACGAGGAACGTTAGTTCGACGGGGAGCGTGAGGTTGGAGGAGATAGGTTAGGTTACGTGACGAGCGTTAGGCCAGAAGAAAAGCGTTCTTATGGATGATTAGCGTTAGATTAGATGATTAGATGACGTGTATCAGGTTACATGAGGAGCCTAATGTTAGAGGAGAAGCGTTCGGCTGGTTGAGGAGTGTTGGTTTCTATAGTGGAAGTGTGAAGTTAAATAGAGCAGAGTAAGATGACGAGTGATTTGTAAGAGAAGGTGCATTGGTTCGAATAAGAAGCTTTAGGTCGGATGAAGAGCGTCAGAGTATTATCCTTATATTAGTTGTTTAAGCTTCCCTAGATACAACTATGGTGATTCAAGAGAGGAAAAGAAAAGGACATGTCTACAGAAATGGGGGGCACCCATGCGCGAAGGTGGACTAGCTCGCATAGGAACAGCAAGTCGGCAAAGAAGAGAAAGAACAGAAGAAAGTAAGATCAGTAGAAGTACGAACTCAGGATGGACGCAGAGTGGATACGAAAGACAGTTGTATTAAAGGTCAGCTAATGGCTGAGGTATTCTACAAAAACCCCCTGCTGGCGCTACTCCCCATAACATAGGATAGGCGAGCCTAACTAACCTAACCCTATAGCCTATGTCTCATCCTATGCCTCCTGAGGGGAGTTAGATTAATTGAGAAGCGTTAGAATGAATGAAAAGCGCCATGTTGAGTTATGAGTGTTAGTTTGGATGAGAAACGTTTGGTCGGATGAGAGGCCTATGGTTGGATGAGGAGCGTTAACTTTAATAGCTTAAATGGGCAGTGTTACAATGGACGACGAGCGTTAGTTTGGCTGAGGAGCGATAGGCTCTATGAGGAGCGTTAGGTTAGAACAGAAGCGTCAAGCTGGACGAGGTGCATTAAGTTAAATAGAGCAGTGGTAAGTGGTGAGTGCTGCTCGAGATACAGTAGATAACGTGTGTTGGGTTAGGTAAGGTGCACCGTTACGTTAGATAAAGTTGGTTGGGGAGATGTGGGGAATAGGCGGTGCGGTATGTTTTAAGATTTACATGGAACGTCGGATGTATGACTGGTGTTAGCTTAGACGATATATTTTAAGGTAAACGGACGTTGTTGAGTTAGACAGAGTTCGTCAGGCTTAAGTAACTGGCGTTAACTTAGACGGTGCGAGTTCCGTTAGAAGATCTGCATTAAATCAAAACTAATTTGAATTATCATTGAGTAACGTGGGTCTGGGACATTTTATAAAGTAAAGACATTTATCAACCGTGGAATTTCCACGGGTCCCCCTAGTAAACTTCATGTTACGTAAAAAAGCCAACCTATGGACTAATGGACTACCAAAAGCGGTTAGATTTTGCCAATAGGTATTTAGCAGCTGACAAACAATGAAGAGTTTGTGAAGAATCAAATCATGACCGATGAATCGAATTTTCACCTCGATGGGTTTGTTAATCAACGAAATTATCGATTTTGGGCGTCTGAAAATCCAAAGCTAATTCATAAACGTCCATTTCACTTAGCTAAAGTGACAGTATGGTGTGTTTTGAATATGCTAACAGTGATGCAATTTTTGTTTATGGAGACCGCTGTAGCTAGATCACTCAAGAATATTTGTTACCTGAAATTGACGACAGCAACACAGAAAATACGTTTTTCCAACAAGATGGAGCTACAGCGCATACAGTAGGAGCAACAATTCAAATGATGAAGACAAGTTTCCCAAACAGATTGATTTCTCGTTTTGGCGACATATTGTGGCCACCCCGATCTCCAGATTTAAGTGCTCCTGATTTCTTTCTCTCGAGAAACTTAAAGGCAAGAGTCTACATTGATATGCCTGAAACTTTGCAGCAGCTGAAAAGAAACATCAGCCAGGAGATCAACAAGATTTCAACAGCGACGTTAGAGAAAGTAATGAACAGCTCCGTTGTAAGAGCTCGCGACTGCGGTCATGTGAAGGATATTGTTTTCAATGCTTAACTGTGTTGCATTATTCTAATATTAAACGTTAAAATTTCTTCTTTCGTTTACAAAAACCAAATCGCTTAACCATATTTAGTTTTATTGTTATAATTATTTTTTTTTCAAAGGCACCTTACTTATGGCACACCCTTTACATATGCGTATTATATATCACCGCCGGACTGAAGAGTTTGGTACGTTGGTAGAACTTGCGATAAACATTTTTTTTCAGTGATACAGTAAATGCAGTTATCCTCATGATATTTCCTCCCAGACTGTCCAGACCGGGCGGCCGAAGTACTGCGTTCCAGCAATGCACTCAAGTGCATTATATTAACATTCTTAGACTATGTACTACAGCATTTAAAACATAACCAGTGGCCGACTTGCATGGTCTTGCACAAGTCTAAGATGTGAACAATTCCCTTCTGTGTTTACTTTGTGTAGCTTGAACCTTTTTTTTTTTGAGTAAGTAATGCATTTGATTAGCAGGCTGTGTACCTCTGTAGTCAGAGAACCTGTCTTCTTGCCACTAGCAATAAATTTTCTTTTCGTAGCTTGAACCTTCTTCATTCTCTGAAGTAATTCATTTGATTAGCAAGGTGTGTTCCCCTGTAGTCGGGGAGCATTCATTACGCGCAAAACGTATGTCGAATCTTAGTTTCTCAAGCCATTCTGACAGCTAATTTATTCTCCAGTTGATGACTTCATTATCAAAGGAGATTCTGCGTAATGGCACACGCTAAAGGCTTCCTCGCTGAAAGAAGCTTCTTAATGTTTGTAGTCGTTAGAGGGAACGAGCTTGTTAGGGCGTCAAATATCGCTTGAAACCGACGGTAACCGTCTCTCTTTGAGCCTAGGCGCTAATAATGAACTTGTCGAAAGTGTAAGTCTCCTGGCTCTTCTGGCAGTTAGTGATATTCGCAGTCACACGTAATGCAAAAAAAAAAAATAATAATAATGAACTTGGTGAAATTGTGACTCTTCTAGCTAGTCTGGCTGGTAATGATATTCACAGTCACACTTAAGGCCGGGAAAAATGACGAACTGTAGAAATTTTAATTATTCTGGCTCATATAAATAGTAATGATATTCACAGTCATAATGCCGTAAGAAATTATAATGAACTTGCTAAAATTATAAGTTTCCTGGTTTATCTAGAAGTTAGTGATATTCACTGTCACACTTAGCAAGTGTAAAAAAAATATAATATCAAACCTGACCAAAGTGTTGGTCTCCTAGCTCATTTACCTGTAGCAGTTAGTGAAATTTATAGTATAGTTACACTTAATTTTGTAAAGAGAAAAGAAATAATGAACTTTTCAAAACTGCAAGGCTCCAGGCTCTTCTGAAATAGTGCTGTTAAAAATGATACTTATTGCAGCAAAAAAAAAAAAGAAAAACAGCACAAAAATAAACCTGTTTGAACAGTTAGTCTCCTGGTCCTTCTTGAAGTTAGTGAGATCCACATAGCACTTGCCTACAGTAAAAACTAGAGCACTATGAGAGCGCATACCTCCGTCAAGCAATGCAACGGTTACGAAAAATTAAAATTGGTTCTGAGCCTATGATTTTCTCTGTATCAACACCAAAATCTAATAATTTGTGCCCTTCAATAGTGTTAATAGCTTCAGTAATTTTTTTTGATGGTCCGTTCGTAACTTTTTGAGTTATGCTGCTAACAAGCATTATGACAAACATGAGTCAAACATACAAACGAACAAATCGATCTGCACCAAATTTGTATCATTTATGCCCTTTAACATTACTAACAACTCCAAT
>LQNS02020119.1:4921043-4942433 GCA_001587735.2 Parhyale hawaiensis | reverse complement strand
GTCACTTTTCTGAAGTTAAGAGCACACACACACTGTTATCTGATATAACTATTCTTCAGTAAATGAACTGTGGCCAAAAAACACGTTACTATTTTAAAAATATTCTTACTACGTAAAACTACAAAGGCTACAAATTTCTAGCAAACTGCAAATGAAAGAAGAATTTTGGGAGTTTTTCGCAAATATGAAACGAAGTGACAGTACAAGATTTTCAGATTCAGAAATTTGTATATTTTTATAGTTTATATTGTTTTTGCATAGCAAATTCTTAAAATGGGGAAGTGACTTTTGGTCCACCCTATATACTGTAACTTTTGTACTAAAATTTTTAGAGTAACTTTCCCTGTATATATGTAAGAACATTAGAAAATGAAACTTAGTCGCTTAATTAATACAGTAATTAAGACAATAAGTTGAAGCTAAAAATACAAGCTAGAATAAACGCTTTGAAGTTAGCCATGATATGCAAAGAAAATACAATAGTAAACAGAAAATTGGTGCTGCTGTGCCAGCTGTGACTGGCAGAGACAGTCTGATATCTTATACATGCTGTAAGTAGCAGATGATTGTCATTTTCTACCTTACGATGATTTAAAAATAATTATTTTTCGCCTCCATAATGGAGAAAGTAAACATTTGTTTACTTATTTATTGAAGTTCAGGAGACATACACCGCCGTGGAGAACCATGCAAATGCTCAGATTGAAAGCTTTGGACAAGTCAAACCTAATTATCTACATTGTCTTCCAAAAACTTGAGTGAATTGAAAATGTTCGAAATAAAATGCACAAAATCCCCTGGTTTTTTCCCTCTATAGTTAATATAAGGTTCAGCAAAATCGGATAGTTTAATTCATGGGACTTGAAGGGCAGCAGACCTATCAGCCAGGATGATTTTGGCTAACGTGGGCTCTTATAGCTTTGTCATCGCTTCATGAGCTTAGCCCGTTTTTGTTTCCAGATTGAATCATTATGGTGACTAATTCGCTCTTTCTTAGCTGGGCTCATGTGGTTATTTCAAGGGATAATGTGAGTCTTGTTTCAGTAGTAATTATAATACGAAAACTATGGTTAGCTAATCTGACAGAACTAAAACGTTAGCTACGTGGCAGCCATTTTGGCTCAGTATGACTTGCGCCAAGAACAGTAGTGGCTATTGTACCCCCACGTTGACACACTAAGTCAGCCAGCACAATCCACCTTTAAGACTGGAAGCCGTATAGGGACCACTTACCTTGTTATGATTGATTGACAAAGAACTTGTTGGTATTTCTTTCCATTTCGATAGGCCATTTTTCTTTTTATTTCGGCTGAAATGCGTTGCTAAACGCGTTCCCCGTCCCTGCCACTGATCACGTAGTCCTCTTTTGCGCCCCTAATGCTGGAAAATCTGTGGCTCTGCTAAAATTAAATGTCTGCGAGTAATAATAAGCCAGAAACAAGACTTGGTGCTTTATGAGACGTTTCTGGATCACGTACGCAAAATTTTCAATGTTTTTATGCCAAGCTAACGGATTATTGTTCAAATTTCCGCTCAGTCGTCGTGAGGAGCATTACTCTGCCGCATTTCCCCTGCGTCTCGCAGTTAATAATACCTCGTTCTGGTAATAAAACAGCAATAATAATAACAACGACGCGAATTGTATTGCATATGCGGGCCTGCAAGAAACGGTCATTCTTGAACAACTGGGACGAACGTTCGGTTGCTGTTGCATGCGGACAAAGCAACTGCATTAAGCGAAGGCAAATTTTGTCCGGCGTTTTAGAATTGTTTGGTACACGGAGAATGCAGAATAATGCCATATACGCTGCCAGCTTAATGCACGGATCTGGTACGGCGACAGCTGTACAAGCTGCAGCAGCGTTAAAGTCAGTTGATAAGTCGAGATCCCTGCTCCTCTCGACATGAGCAAGCATAGAAGCAATACAGGAACCTTGCTGGAAGACAGGAAGCTGAGGATAGTAATCCAAATAGTGCTCTGTCTGTGAGGTGGATAATGGGGTCTCGATGTAAAATTGGGTAGTCTTTGGTTGAAGGCCAGCTGGATAGTAGTTAGCTGTTCAAGAGATGGATAGTTTCTTTTTGATATCGAAAGTGATCTGTTCTGTGAAGTTGGTTAGTCGGATGTTGATTTCGTAAGAAGAAGGGTGGTCTCCGGCTACTTGAAGAAATGGAAAGTAGTTTAGTGATGTTGAAATTGATCATGGTTATTTGATACAAAGTTGGAAAATCCTTCGTTGATAAAAAAGTGATCATATACTAAAGAGATAGCTTGAAGTTTGTTGATAAGGAAAAGGAATGCATCCTGTAATGTCTGTATATCAGAGGGATAATGATTTGTATACACAGATATAGTTATTTATCGACAGTGAAAGGAAAACTTGCTTATAGACTGATGATAATATGCAAACTATACAATAATGGAGCTCACCTGCTTGAAAAAAAAACAGTATATCAACACCGGGAGTTGAAGTTACTTTTATTCTAAAGACCTATGCTAGTTATTAAGGCTAGTGATCCCTGGATACACATATATAATATTTCAGAGGCTGTTGGGCGGTCTTAGCAGCGATAAAGAATTTTTGGCTTCCTTGCTGAGTCGCCGCAGCCTGACGAAGACCCTCGCGTCTACGACACTTGCCGACAGGTCGGACGGTCGGTCTGTGAAGCATGTCGGTCACACGGAGCGATCGTCGGGAGGTAAGATTTGCAGATTTGCCATTTTTTTTATTTTTTGTAATAAAAAAGAGTAACTTTCTAGTGTCCTCTTTGTTTACAGCCTACGGAGCATTCGCTGGGGTATAGGGTTTTCGGCGTGTCTATACATCCGTCTTTCGGCCCACAGGGATGCCAAGGCATGGGTTTTATCTGTGAAATAGTGAGTTTTCGTAAAAGTCCTGTTGGCAGCCCTGGTAGCGGTATCAGAAGCTGCGTAGAAGCGGGATGACCGCTGGCCAGTAGAGAGGTTGATATGCATCGCTGCTACAATTATCTTTCTAGACTAGGCTGGAAGAGCTCCTGAGGGCAAGCAAACAGTTTAACATTTAATTTTGTATGCCACAGCCAGTCCACCTAGGTGGGCCGCGTGCTGAGAGTTACAGATGCGCGTTTGTTCTAGTTGAGATCAGAAAATAGTATATATGGTAGGGAGAATTAGGCTGGAATTATAACAGTAATTGAATATTCAGCCAAGAAATTATTGAACAAGTGTTGTTTAGCTAAGTAGTTTAGACAAAATGCTTCCCTACTCAACCAATAAAAGTTATTTAGTTCACACTTTCTGTAAAAAAACAAGTTATTGAACGAGACAGTTCTTAGAAAAGAAGCAGCTGTTGAACCAAACAGCCATTGAACAAAAGTAGCTTAGTTCAACTGATCATTGTGCAAATGTTGTCGAGCCAAGTATTCTAGCATATCGGCCATGTTAACGCCTGTATTTCAGTAAAAATGCAGCAATTCCCCTGAATCAGTAGAAATACTGGTGTCCGCAACACATACTAATTGTTTCAAAATAAAAATTATGGCGAAAACTAACGATCTAAAAAACATATTTACTGATAGTTTCGCCATAATTTTTATTTTAAAACTCTGCAAAGCAATACAACCTAATATCATTAACTAATTGTTTCAGTGTTGACTGTTTGGAAGTTATATTCAAGTCCACACTGGTTCTTTGGTTTTCATTCGGAAGCGTAACTATAATGGAGACCAAAAAGTTGAACCTAACTGTAAAGTGTTTCATTTAAAACTACTAAGCTGTTAAATATTAGTATAAAAACAAATTATATTCTGAAAAGTATTTGGGCGTAAACATGTAAAATAAATAGCTTCTGTAATTTTCGAAGTATAGCAGTTCCAAGATCGGTTTGTTTTTAGTGACACTTTGTACACGCGCTCTACGTACCCGCATTAAATTTCTTATTAATTTGATATTTAATAGTTTACCGGGCTCGCAAAATTCATTCAGTAATTTGTAGAAAGAACTCACCTATATTTTAGGAAGAAGAGACGATTCCAAAACTCGAGGTGGCCGAAGTAGAGGCGACCTTGACACCGATGACGAACATGCCTCCAATGGCAAGGAGAATGGACTTGGCTGGTCGGGTGCTGAGGTCGCTGCAAAAGCAAAAGAAGCTTTAGACTCGCTACAGGTGTGTAAGCGGCAGTGGTTCTTAACTTGTTTTTCCTCCCGCCTATGGCTCCCTGGAGACTCCGTACTCTGGCACTGTAGCTGATATAGTAAGTTTTAAATAAGTGAGTCTTGGGTGAGTATCTGGTTATTATTATTATTAAAACTTCACACCCGGGCCGCCACGGACAGGTAGCAGAACCCAAATGAAGCACTTTGCAACACCAGGAAGCCCGAAACGCTACCAATGGAAATGCAACAAAAAGCCATTACCAGCTGACTTAAACGCCTGCAGGCCAACACGATCGAAAGCCGATGCCGGCAATGAATTCTAAACCCAAACAGACCATTGCACGAAGCACCGACTGAACTGATTAGTTTGGCATCCATCATTTTCCAATGTGAAAGAGTGGGCGCCGACTGCAGCACGTGTAATTCTCCTATAGACTTTGAGGGCAGGGGCAGAAGAATTAGATAAAGATTGTAACAGGCTACCATACTCACGGCTAAAGTGGGTTCCGTCTATGTCGCCAGTGCTAGAACCTACAGTATGTACACATACATATGCTGTCTATCGTGGTGGAAAATTTCGTGCCATACTCAAGTCGCCTGTTCAAACCTTAAGACCGTCATGTGTATTGATCTAGTTTGTAAAACGGAGAAGATTGTGCTTTGCCTACCATCACTAATTTCAAATAAAAACAGGTTAAATGCATTTTTTATTAAATTATTACAAATAAATAGCTCTATGTTATACATGCGTCGTTCTGTTTGATTTTATGGCAGCGTCTGCGATGGAATAATGAAAGAAAACAGCAACGGTAATTTCCTTGTCTGCTTTTTCTTCAGCACTTGGAAACTTTCTTGTGGCAAAGAAACCCCGCAGGGTTGGACCGAACAGACCGAAGTGCAGGAGGTCGCGCGCCTTTCAAGACTAACGCGGGTGTAACCACAGGCAAAGGTCGGGGCTTCAGGAAGGCCAAATCGAAAGCCCGGTCGGAAAAATCCAAGCAGAGAGCAGCGATTGTCAAAAAAGTATCAACGGTGCTTAGGAAACTGGAAACATATGGTACGTGAAGGCTAATATTCCCCCTCCAAAAAAAAATGTCGTTTCTTTTCTTACTCATGAGCAGTAGAAGTAAGTAACTAAGTTTCCTGATTCAAAAATCCTAGGAAGATACTTGTTCAATTATTTGTCACCAATGCAATTAATGATATGTAAACGAACAATAATGTATAACGAGTTTTCGGTCTCAGTAGTACATACTGAAATACATGCATGTTCTATTACTTCTAATTAATGTCCTTGATGACCTATGAAATTTACATATAGCCAAATAAAGATGCTTCCGTTGCTCAGCATTACCATTGTCTTAGAGATGGTGTTTTAGCTTTCGATATTAGTGGCAAACTAACGCACAATTATTCAGTCTTTTCAGCTTTCATCGGTAGGGATAGTGAGGCTTTAGTTTATTCTATAACTTAAAGCTGGAACGTTTTTATCGTCAATTCTTAGCTAATGACTGTAACAGTTACAGTTATTTTGTTTTTTCATTCTTCAAATGTCTTCGTAAATAAAATTTCAGTGCACCGGTTTTGTCTGGTTGGATGCCCGGATGGAATGAATAGAAATCTTCAGATAGCCAACGCCACTAACTCGTTCCTATGCACTTCACCAGATGGTCGACGTTGGGCTGGAGCTCTGAGAGAAGGTGAAGTGCTGGTAGAAGAAGTCAGAGAGAGCGGTGGCGTAGGAGGCGATTCTCAGCTAGCAGCTGTGTTTTGCAGGTAAGTTTGGGCCCTTATCTTGGACAGGAAACTACAGACATGCTGGAAGAAGTGCGGTGTTTTTTTCATACAGAAGCGATCATATTAAAATTGCTCTATTTCATCGCAACATCTAAAAGTTACAAATGAAGATGATAAGGTCTACGGACTTTGATATCCAGATTTTGTATACTCTGACTGAGCAACTCTCATATTTTAATGTTACACCGCATGATGGTATACAATTTTAGAATGGTGTTTAAATAACTTGTGTTTCTTAGATTATCTTAGCCAAGAGAGTTCATTGAACTATTCTTTACCAATAAAATATTGATAAATTTAATTCTGTAGAATACTGTTTCAACCTTGAATAGCGATTTCATTTAAAATACAGTACATGGATAATAATTGGAGATAGGCACTCTGGTGGCTACCGATTCACAATTTTCTAGGTTTATTCTGGCGGTGTTACGAGATTAGTTATATACCTTTTTGCTTTCCGATCAAAATTACAACTATTTCCGTTAAGGAAAACTCCTAGTGTAATTAGAAACAACTGGAAAACATAACGACTGCAATAGCACTGGGATTGGTTTTAACAAAATTGTTCTGTTTCCCTCTGTAATTTAGAATGAAATATTTTATACATGGTGCATTTTTTCGTTAAAAATTACACTTAATTTGGGTTTGAGAGGGTGAATACAATAGCCATTTGCTTTCATTAAAAAGCAGTCGTTCGAGCAATAACACAAATTGAGATAGTTTGATACAAAGACTAATAAAATTGTTTTGAATCTCTAGAAAAATGAGTTTTCGGAGAAATACATTAAAGCAGCGTCATGTATTTCTCTAACAGAATTTTTGGTTGCTTAAAAATAGAAAAATGAATTATCTTGTGGAAAGAGGGGTAAAATTGTTTTAGGGCAGTTGACATTCAGCCGTAGGGGTCAAATTATCCACTAAGTGTTTCACAATTACGGATTACTTCACCGTCTTACTGTATGTTAACGCTGGACGTTAAACGGTTAAGCTGTTCAATGACAGTTACACAATTTTATGGTACTTCTCCAGTCCATTAAATTATAACATTCCCAGTACAAATTTCTCAAAATGTACTTTTTTGATCATTGAATCACAGACTTGGCCCAATGTCTTATATATGCTGAAACAAAGAGGGCTGATGGAGAATGTCGCATTGACAGGCTGTTGGTTGGAGTGGGGGCGGCTCTCCCTCGCGCCGGGCGCTCTGAAGACGCTCTTGCTCTTCTCAGCGACGCCGTCCATATAGCGCATGCCAGGTACGTAACCAGCAGCTATGACCCATAATTTAACCATATGCCTGGTTTGAACAAAAGTAAAAGAAGCAATCCTTGCAAAAGTTTAATGCTGTCTTATTACAACTGCTAGCTGCTTTACATTTCAAAATAAAGGATTATATCCCCCTAGTCAAGCATCAACGTTCTTATTTCACCTGCTGATGCAATAATCAGCCGAGTACAATACATACCGAATGAGTGCACCTCTTCTAAGTAAGACACTCTTTACGAAAAGTAACTAAAATTACACTACGAGAGCTCAAACCGCTGCCAAGCAACATAGTGCATAGAGAGTCAGAATGGTAGGTAGACAAACGGGAGGATGGATCAACGCGAAAATTTAATCATCGGCTGCTTGTGGCATTCTTAACAAGTTTGCAACCTCACGAAGATCCGTCAATAATTTTTTGAGCTATGTTAGTAACGGACTGACAAAGAGACAGACAATCAAACATAAAGCATAACTTCTCTGGCGATAACTCATTTTTTTTGCTTAGTTAGCCTCAAATTCATTTCTCAGTATGTATAAAAACACTAAACTATCGATAAAAATCATTTATAACGCATTCAGACCAGCTGGTTTCGACAAACGTCATTAAGAATTGAATGCATCTGGAAATAAAAAAAAAAACAATAACCCCGTCAGATAATAGTTCATACAGTAAAAATTGAAAAAAGAAAATTTATATAATAGTACAGCTGCTGGATCTACATACATTTAGAGATGGGAGAGTTTTAGCTTTATAGAGAGATTCTAAAATCCTAACATTACACTCGGAAGTAGAAGTTAAAATTTCAAAGTGGTCAAGAGAGAACGGATGACTGGTGTTTTCACAGTGAAGTCTAGGAGAAAAGTGAGGCAAGACTGTAAGAGGGAGGTCAGTTCTGAAGGACCGCCCCCAATGCTGGTAAAACCTAATTTTAAACTGTTTCGGAGTACTGCCGATGTAAGAACTATGGCAAGTTCCACAACTGTATTTATATATAATATTCGACAGTAACTCAGAAGGCAGTCGGTCTTTGTACTTAGAAAATGATCGGATTTGGTTGTCATTTCAGAGAGCAAATATAAAATCGATATGTGGGTAAAACTTAGCTAACATTGTCTTAAAGTATTTTGTCATATTGGTTGATGCTGGTCCGATGTATGGCAGGGGAACATAAACCTTGCATTTTTTGACAGTACATACAGGTAACTTTTTATCTGCGTAAATATCATTAAGAAAACGGCCAAGAAACTTGTCAAACAAAAAAGCAGGATATCCGTTATTACTAAAAAATAATCGTAGAAAATCAACTTCTAAATTAAAAGTTAATACGTTGTTGACAGTTTATATGCTCTATGCAGTAAAGTACGAACGGAGTTAAGTTTGTATACTAGGAGACAGAAACTAAAAAACTACAGCCAAGCCCAGTGAACGTGAGCTTGCGATATACAGATGAAATAAAATGGTCGTTGGTCCTTTCAATGTTTAAGTCTAGAAATGGTATTTTCTTATCTACTTCACATTCCATGGTAAAATATACGTTGCTATTGTAGCTGTGTACGTGATCTTAAAATAATCAGGCATGAGAAGGATCATTAAAAATTACAAATGTGTCGTCCAGGTATCGTCTATAAAAAACGGGTTTAAATCTATTCGGACATTCGGTCAGGTACTTTTGTTCCATATTGCACAAGAAGATATTGACTAGGGTAGGGGGCCAGTGGATTGCCCATGGATAATCTATCAATTTGTTCGTAAAGTTGCTTATTACAGGAAATATAGGCATCAGTGACAGCTAATTTTAAGCATTGCATAAAGGATTTATTGTCGAAGCTGTGAAATAGGTGACTAGAAGCGAAAATTTTATTACACAATATAGTAAGCGTTTCAAGTACTGGAATATTTGTATATAGTGATACTATATCATAACTGACCATATAATAATTGGATTTTGCCTTTAATAAGAGTTTCTTGCAGAATATTCGTTTACAGAATAGCTATCAATAATCGGTATCGGAAACTTTGCCAACCTAAGAAAAATACCATTTCTAGACTTAAGCATTGAAAGGACAAACGTCCAATTTATTTCATCTGTATATCGCAAGCTCACGTTCACTGGGCTAGGCTGTATATTTTTTAGTTTCTGTCTCCTAGTATACAAACTTAACTCAGTTCGTACTTTACTGTATAGAGCATATGAACTGTCAGCAACGTATATAGCTTTTAATTTAGAAGTGGACTTTCTACGATGATTTTTTAGTAATAACGGATATCCTGCATTTTGTTTCACAAGTTTCTTGGCCGTTTTCTTAATGATATTTACGCAGATAAAAAGTTACCTGTATGTACTGTTAAAAAATGCAAGCTTTATGTTCCCCTGTCATACATCGGACCAGCATCAACCGATACGACAAAATACTTTAAGACAATGTTAGCTAAGTTTTACCCATATATCGATTTTATATTTACTCTCAGAAACGACTACCAAATCCGATCATTTTTTAAGTACAAAGACCGACTGCCTTCTGAGTTACTGTCAAATATTATCTATGAATACAGTTGTGGAACTTGCCATAGTTCTTACATCGGCAGTACTCCGAAACAGTTTAAAATTAGGTTTTACCAGCATTGGGGGCGGTCCTTCAGAACTGACCTCGCACTTCCTAGGCCACCTTAATCCGTCTTCTTCTCTCTCCCCCTCCAACTACACAGTTTTAGGTCTCCAAGCTCAGCATATCCGCAGCTCTTGATCGTGCTTGCTTACATTCATGATCGTCTCTTTGGCAGGGATTCTTCCCTATTTTCTATTTCTCTTTTCCCCAGTCCTCTATATCCTACTAACATAATGACAATAGCTCATAGAGGGCCGGGGGGTAAGTTCCAGTGACTCTTTGGGATTGGGACTATTGGTTCGTCTACGGCCGCCTGTCTTATCTAATCTTAAATCTACAGTCCTACCTCCCTCTTCTGCTAGACTTCATTGTGAAAACACCAGTCATCCGTTCTCTCTTGACCACTTTGAAATTTTAACTTCTATTTCCGACTGTAATGTTAGGGTTTTAGAATCTCTCTATATAGCTGAAAATCCCCCATTTCTAAATGTAGATCAAACTGCTGTACCGTTATACACCATTTAAATTTATTTTTTTTTCAATTTCTACTGTATGAACTATTATCTGACAATATTATTGCTTTTTATTTCCAGAGGCATTCTTTTATAATGACGTACGCAACTATGCGTAAATAAATGATTTTTATTTCTAGTTTAGTGTTTTTATTCCTACTGATAAGTAGGTTTGCTACCAGTCGTCCCATATCAGAAATCCCTTTCTATTCTGAGAATAGGCCGTCCAGTCATAAAATATCCTGAATATTTTCGGAGTTTTGACTGCAATATTGCGTAGCACAACATATACTTTTCGTAGCAATTTAGAGTTCTGAACGTTCGAGCCATTCTTCTTCATTCAACATCAACTGCATCCCTAAAACCTTCTTTCACACCGTTAATCACTTAATGGCGCCCGTCCATGATCCATTGTCAACCAGTTAACTGCCAATACTTCCTAAACGCAGGCACTTCTTCTGAATACAAGGCAATACAGTAAGCATTAAAGCCCGTTATTAACTGACTTATTTGATTGTAATGTGTCCAATGGCAATATCTATCCCATGCTTCCTCCTTTTCTCCTTTCAATATACTACGGCAAGAAATATCGCTAAATTTTGGCTTGCATCTCTGATCCGGTAACAGTCAGTTCACTGCACGAGCGCACCTCCCAAGGCTTCTACTCTCTCGCATTGTAGAACTCCATTGCAGAAATTAATCACTTATGATCCACTATTCTTACACTAACCGTATATCTTCCCTATATGTACAAGACTCCACTACTAAATTGAGTTCGTTATAATTTGATATTCTGTATATCTTCTCGATATGTGTCTACATCATAAAAATTACAGTCAGTTATGATCCGGTATTCTTTACATCTTCTCAATACAAGACCTGACAGCAAGAACTATTGATAGTTATAACCCGTTATTCTTTTCATCTACACAATACATGACTACGCCGCAGGAATTACAGTCAGCTATGATCCGGTATTCTGGACAGCTTCTCGACACACCACCACACCGGAAGAACTACACAGTTATGATCCGATAATCTTTACATTTTCTCAAAACAAACCTCTGCAGCGGGAATCCCTGTCAGTTATTGGGATTCACTTCTCATCGGATAATAATAATCAGTTCAGTACCAATATCTCCCAAACCTTCAGCTTCAATTTCCAATCTTGAAGCAAGCAACAATATCGCATAGAATTGCAAACTCGCAGGCTGTAGCTAACCCTGTACAAACAAACGGCTAATTAGCCGGACGCAAGAGCCCTCGGCGGAGCTCAACTATCAGCTTTCCCGATCGGATGTCTTCTGCTCCAAATGCGGAGATCTTTGTATGTTTCCAGGAAGTCCGCAGGCTGCTCAGCCCACGTTGCCTTAAATTTGAAACTGATGGAAATTTTTCTGAATTCTTATTTTGGTCATCGATAGTTTTCTTTGCATTTTTACTGCATCTGCAGAAGTTTTCTCTGCTTGTGGTAAAACATTGCTGGGCTATATTCATGTTTATTGGGTTTTATATTTTGGAAAATATCGCAGCGCTTCTTCCTTATTTAGATATATATCTTACTATATTAGATTAGATAAGATAGGAGGCAGTAGACGAACCAATAGGCCCATTCCCAAAGAGACACCGGAACATACGCCCCGGCACTCTATGAGCTATAGTACATACCCATTAATATATACATATATATATGTGTTTACACATCTTGCCATTCTCCGAAATTTATTATCGCTGCATCCTTATTTTTTTAACCATTCTCCGTGAAATTTCATAACGTTGCACTTACATATTTTTCACTTTTTTATATTGAAGTTTCTCGTAATTTTTTTCACTTTTCTTTCATTTCTAGTCTTATTTGGATCAAAGTTTAGAACGAACTAAGGCCTCTGCTTTGACGCCCCTCTGGAAAAGGATTACCTCATCAATCTATAGTCCATTGTCTAATTTTTTCTCGTATCAGTCATTAATCAGATTTATGCTATAATGTCAGCAAAACAAACAAACAAACAAACAAACAAACATTGTAACCACTAAAACACTGTGAGAGTGCATTTATTTGCCAAGCACGGCGACATTAACAAAAAACTTTAATTGGTTCTCAATCTCTGTTTATTAGCACCCAAATCTGGTCACTTGTGCCTTTCGACGTTAAAAATAGCTTTTCTAATTTTCTTGAAAATTCGTTCATGACTTTTCGAGTTATGTTGCTAAAAAACATTTAGGTAAACATTAGTCAAACACACAAACGGACCAACCGATCATCACCAAAACCCGCTATCGTGCCGCCACGGTAGCAGCATGTTTCCGTTTGCAGCTCTAACACCTTGTATTGCTCGCAGATTCGAGGCTAACCCAGGCACGCGAGCTCTTTGCAGATCTTGTTGTGCTGACTCGGAAGTTGTGTGTGCATGCACTGCGCCGTGGAGGAACTCGCCTTCCTCACAGATGAGGGGGGTGGGGTGGTCTCGGGCCATTTGTTCCTTCCGTCAAATTGGCGCCATAGTTCTTGGTGACTCGAGGTCGACTGCAACTATACTTACTCATCTGGGGCCAGTGGCCCTATACCCGCAGCACAAACCAGTGCATGTAGGTTTCCCAGGTGAGGGTATGGTCTAAGTTGACTTTACCTTTATGTCGATTAGTATTTCTAAAAATTCCTGTAAATTTTATAAAGATCAATCTAAAACCTTTAGAGTTATTGTGCTAACAGGCATAAAATGCAGCACAACAAAATAAGAAACGGACAGACAGCTAGATCGTTTCCAAAATTTGGTTATTTACACCTCACAATATACCTAACAACCGTATAAATTTCATAAAAATTCATCCATCACTTTATGAGTAATGATAATCAGAAAAAGATGCAAAAAACGAAGCAAACAAACAGTTGATCGGATAGTCATCAAAACTTAACCAAATTTTCGTCTTAATATACCTAACAATCCTTGCAAATTTCGTAAAGATCCGTCTGTAACTTTTAGAGTCATTGTTGGTGACAGACAGATAGGCAAACTAGACGAAAACATGATCTCCTTGGCTTAGGTAATTAACAATTTTCGCTTGTTTGTCGACGTGAAAGTTACGGCGCATGTTTTTGCTTGTCCAAAACGTAGATTCGTTCTTCATTCACAAGTGAAAGAATGCAAAACAAGGAGTCGGTTTCCGATAGGAGTGTCATTACTTTTGGCTTTAATTTTCAGAAACTAAATCCATTTTTTTCATTACTCAAAGTAAGCTAACAGTACAAGTAGCTTACTTCAGGGAAAACTTAAATCAATTTTTGACTCATCAAGGTAGGGCATTTTTGCCGATAGTTGGTTCCTGGGCCACCAAAAAATGTAATAAACCTGCATTATTAGTGATAGATTCAAATCTCCATGCTCCATCAGTCATTCACTTTAGCATCATTCAGTCCAAGGTATCATATTTACAACGCAACGACTCTACGTAGAGCAGGATACCCAAATCTATAGTTCATACCTGGGAGGAAGAAAAAAAAATGAATAGAGTTCTTGGTTTCATTCAGCCAAAAAGAATCATATCCCTTAGTAGGACGCTCATGCCGGAAGCTGATACCCAAGTACAACATATATATATTTAAAAATTTGATGAGAAAGAAACACAGATCTAAACTCTAGCGCGTGTGATCAGGCCTACATGATCAGTGACAAGCCTTTTCCAAAAATTTCGTCGACAATTACCTCATTTACAGCGAATGACATTTTTGGCCGCAGTGCTTAAAATGCTCTTCATCCAATCTGCGTCCAATTAGACTTTTTTTGGCTGCAACGATTCGGTGTTAAGGTTTGTGGGAACCGGGGTGTCAAGGTTTGTGGGAGCGGGGAGGGAGCAGGGGTGTTAAGGTTTGTGGGAACCGGGGTGTCAAGGTTTGTGGGAGCGGGGAGGCAGCAGGGGTGTTAAGGTTTGTGGGAGAGGGGAGGGAGCAGGGGTGTTAAGGTTTGTGGGAGCGGGAAGGGAGCAGGGGTGTTAAGGTTTGTGGGAGCGGGAAGGGAGCAGGGGTGTTAAGGTTTGTGGGAGCGGGGAGGGAGCAGGGGTGTCAAGGTTTTGGGAGGCGGGGGAAAGTTTGTTGAACTTCTGGGAGCGGGAACGGAGCAGAGGCCGTAAGACTTGGGATGTTAAGATTTGCAGCTACAGAGGTGTTGCAGTTTATTGGAGAGGGAAGGGACTATGGATAGTGTGGTTTACGGGAGGGGGGGGGGCAGAGGTGCTAAGGTGTGAGGGGGGATGTGTTAAGGCTTGTGAAGACAGTTGTTGAACTCTGTGGAAGCTATGGTGTTAAGGTTCGTGAGTGAGGGGAGGGTACAGGAGTGGTGAAGTAGGTGGAAGTCTAACTGTCTTTAACGCTACTGAAAGAAAGGGCGTTAAAATTTGCGGGAGAGGAAGTGCAATGTCATGGACAAAATCATTGAGATTTGTAATAATTTACTAATTTTACATTTCAAACAACATGATAATTATTGTCTAAATTTACGCGTTCTGTGATCAAATCGCTGCACTCTACGAAGAAGTCTTAACGTGTAATAGTTATGAAGCAAAGAGTATCAAGAGCTATAGTTTTCCGAATTTTAAAACGGTTCAGAAGACACAGGCTGCGTACATGCAAAAGCGTCACACGGTTGACCAGTACGGACAAATGAACGCCAATCAGGTCTTACTGAGGTGTCTTAGCTAAAGAACAGCTCTGCCACGAGTCCACAGCTGGCAGAGGAATGGAACATTACAGGAATGAGTGCATCCTCTCGCACTGCAGGGCGATGATTTTTAGGTAAAGGTTTCGTGTTAAAAAATGTGACAGGTGGCCTCAGCTTTTGGAAAAATAAAAAATTGTGGAAATGTTCAAGATTGTAGCAAAGTAACAATTCAGATGAGCATCCCTTTCACATATTTAGAGGACCAAGAAAAAAAAGTTGTTCTGTTCGAAGANCATAGTTCTTGGTGACCCGAGGTCGACTGCAACTACACTTACTCATCTGGGGCCAGTGGGCCTATACCCGCAGCACAAACCAGTGCATGTGGGTTTCCCAGGTGAGGGTGTGGTCTAAGTTGACTTTTCCTTTATGTCGTTTAGTATTTCTAAAAATTCTTGTAAATTTTATAACGATCAATCCAAAATCTTTAGAATTATTGTGCTAACAGGCATAAAATGCAACACAACAAAATAAGAAACGGACAGACAGCTAGATCGTTTAAAAACTTTGGTTATTTACTTCTCACAATATACCTAACAACCGTATAAATTTCATAAAAAATTGTCCATTACTTTATGAGTAATGATAATAAGAAAAAGATGCAGAAAAACAAGTAAACAAACAGTTCATCGGATTGTCATCAAAACTTAATCAAATTTTCGTCTTAATATACCTAAAAATCCTTGCAAATTTTGTAAAGATCCGTCTGTAACTTTTAGAGTCATTGTTGGTGACAGACAGATAGACAAACCAGACGAAAACATGATCTTCTTGGCTTAGGTAATTAACACTTGTTGCTTGTTTGACGACGTGTAAGTACGGCGCATGTTTTTGCTTGTCCAAAACGCAGATTCATTCTTCATTCACAAGTGAAAGAATGCAAAAACAAGGAGTCGGTTTCCGATAGGAGTGTCATTACATTTGGCTTTAATCTCGCAGAAACTAAATCCATTTTTTTATTACCCAAAGTAAGCTAACAGTACCAGTAGCTTACTTCAGGGAAAACTGAAATCAATTTTTGACTCATCAAGGTAGGGCATTTTTGCCGATAGTTGGTTCCTGGGCCACCAAAAAATGTAATGAACATGCATTATTAGTGATAGATTCAAATCTCAATGCTTGAGAGTAGGACGTATTTTTCTCAACACGGGTAAAATCTATGATGACATTTCATTTCCATCAGTCATTCACTTTAGCATCATTCAGTCCAAGGTATCATATTTACAACGCAACGATTCTACGTAGAGCAGGATACCCAAATCTATAGTTCATACCCGGGAGGAAAAAAAAGAGTAGAGCTCTTGGTTTCATTCAGCCAAAAAGCATCATAACCCTTAGTAGGACGCTCATGCCGGAAGCTGATAACCAAGTACAACATATATATATATATATATTTAAAAATTTGACGAGAAAGAAACACAGATCTAAACTCTAGCGGTGTGATCAGGCCTACATGATCAGTGACAAGCCTTTTCCAAAAATTTCCTCGACAATTACCTCATTTACAGCGAATGACATTTTTGGCCGCAGTGCTTAAAATGCTCTTCATCCAATCTGCGTCCAATTAGACTTTTTTTGGCTGCAACGATTGGGTGTTAAGGTTTGTGGGAACCGGGGTGTCAAGGTTTGTGGGAGCGGGGAGGGAGCAGGGCTGTCAAAGTTTGTGGGAACCGGGGTGTCAAGGTTTGTGGGAACGGGGAGGGAGCAGGGGTGTTGAGGTTTGTGGGAACCGGGGTGTCAAGGTTTGTGGGTGCGGGGAGGGAGCAGGGGTGTTGAGGTTTGTGGGAACCGGGGTGTCAAGGTTTGTGGGAGAGGGGAAGGAGCAGGGGTGTTAAGGTTTGTGGGAGAGGGAAGGAGCAGGGGTGTCAAGGTTTGTGGGAGAGGGAAGGAGCAGGGGCGTTAAGGTTTGTGGGAGAGGGGAAGGAGCAGGGGTGTCAAGGTTTGTGGGAGAAGGGAAGGAGCAGGGGTGTTAATGTTTGTGGGAGAGGGGAAGGAGCAGGGGTGTTAAGGTTTGTGGGTGAGGGGAAGGAGCAAGGGTGTTAAGGTTTGTGGGAGAGGGGAAGGAGCAGGAGTGTTAAGGTTTGTGGGAGCGGGAAGGGAGCAGGGGTGTCAAGGTTTTGGGAGGTGGGGAAAGTTTGTTGGACATCTGGGAGCGGGAACGGAGCAGAGGCCTTAAGACTTGGGATGTTAAGATTTGCAGCTACAGAGGTGTTGCAGTTTATTGGAGAGGGAAGGGACAATGAATAGTGAGGTTTACGGGAGGGGGGCAGAGGTGGTAAGGTGTGTGGGGCGGATGTGTTAAGGCTGGTGAGAAGACAGTTGTTGAACTCTGTGGAAGCAATGGTGCCAAGGTTCGTGAGTGAGGGAAGGGTACAGGAGTGGTGAAGTAGGTGGAAGTCTGGCTGTCTTTAACGTTACTGAAGAAAGGGCGTTATAGTTTGTGGGAGAGCAAGTGCATTGTCATTCACAAAATCATTGAGATTTGTAATAGTTTACTAATTTTACATTTCAAACATAATATTTATTGTCTAAATTTACGCGTTCTATGATCAAATCGCTGCACTCTACAAAGAAGTCTTAACGTGTAGAGAAATAGTTGTGAAGAAAAGAGTATCAAGAGCTACAGTTTTCCGAATTTTAAAACGGTTCAGAAGACACAGGCGGCGTTCATGCAAAAACGTCACACGGTTGACCAGTACTGTCAAATGAACGCCAATCAGGTATTACTGAGGTGTCTTAGCTAAAGAACAGCTCTAGCACGAGTCCACTGCAGGTAGAGGAATGGAAAATTATAGGTATGAGGGCATCCACTCGCACTGCAGGGCGATGATATTTCGGTAAAGGTCTCGCGACCAGGAGACTGCAAATCATCCTCTGTTAAAAAAAAAAAAATGTGACAGATGGTCTCAGCTTTTGGAAAAATAAAAAATTGTGGAAATGTTCAAGATTGTAGCAAAGTAACAATTCAGATGAGCATCCCTTTCACATATTTAGAGGACCAAGAAAAAAAAGTTGTTCTGTTCGAAGAAGAAAAGGAGGTCAGTTGAGAATTAAAGACAATGGTTGTATTCCTATGTCCCTGTTCTCGAGGTCTTTGGGAGAAATACACGTGTTATAGCATACGCCCACACCTTTACATTGGAAACTATTCGGTGCCGAAGTCATCAGTTCAGCCAGTGTTGTCTACTTTGGTTCGTGACTTCGTGTTGGCCTAGAATTTGTTGTCAGGATTTGCGTTCGGCCGTGTGGATCTGCAGGCATTTAAGTCAGTTGTTAGCGGCTTTTTGATAGATCTTTATCAGCAGTGTTTCAAGCTTCGTAGTTTTGGTTTCACTACCTCTCTGTTGAGGCCCGGGTGCTCAGTTTTAATAATAACTAGAGTATTCTCAGAGCGCATACCTCCGCCAAACAAGGCAACGGTAACGAAAAATTGAAGTTAATTCTGAAACAATAATTTTCTTTATATTACCACCAAAATGCAATCATTTGCGCCTTTTGACAGTAATAACAGCTTCTGTTATTTTCTTGAAGATTCGTTCATAACGTTTTAATTTAATTATGCTGCTAACAAACATTCTGACGATATTGGTGAAACACACAAACAGACCAACCGATCATCACCAAATTTAATCATTTATGTCTTTTAACATTACTAATAATTCCTGTAAATTTCATAAAGATCAATGCATAATTTTTTGAACGAACGGACAGGTCATCACAAAAATTTGGTCATCTACTCTTCGTAAGTCACCTAACAACTCATGTAAATTTCATAAAAGTCCTCTTTAACTTTTTGAATAATGGTACTAAGAAAAAAAAAAAAAACAGGCAGACGAACAGATGAATGGATCTTCACCAAAAGTTAATCATCTGTTACTGTTAACATGTCTAAGAATCCCTGTAAATTTCGTAGGGACGCTTTCAAAACTTTCTTGTGTTATTTTGGTGACTGACAGAGAGTCAAACAGACAGGGAGACAAACACGAAAAAATGAGAACTCCTGTGGCGGACGTAATAATGAACACTTATATAAGGGTACCAACCTTTGCTTTAGTAGCAACCTGTTTCAACTGCTCAAAGAAGAAAGGACGTCATTCTCTACTATACTTTATGGTTTGACTTTTTTTCCGTCTTTTGTTATTAAACCTTGACTGGCTTGCCACTATCTTTTTATTTCCAATTCAGACTTTTGATCGTGATAGTATGTATAGATTTGTTATGGCAAAGACAAACATATGAATCTCAATCATATCGGCCTCTTCTGTCATAATTTGTAGAAGCAAAGTATGTGTGTACTAAGTTTTTTGGAATAAGAGTATCACCTTTTGTGGGAGCTTGGGTGTTGAAAAGTTTTCGGGTGTAAGGGGTGTAAAAGCTTTGGGCGCATGGGTGGGAGCATGGGTGTTTCAGCATTCAAAACAATTTCCTACATCAAATGAAGGTGGGGCACAATACATGAGAATGGAGCAAGTGAGCGCTTATACAGAAGCTCAAAGAATAATTGTAAGACAAAGTGTTTCTTATGCTACACACTACAGTAAATTAATTTACTCCTAATTTTCATTAGGATTATGCCCGCGTGAAGTAGGTAAGGCTTAATGCTGACGGTAAAGGTTTCATACAACGGCCTAATGGGTAATGTAGACGGTAATGGGTTAATTTTAAGGTAAAATTATTATATGTAGATAGTAAATGGTTAATTAAAGGCCAAACAGATATGTGTTTTTCGTATAGCCATTTCAAGCATTGCTATTCGGAAAAACGAAATTTCAGCTTGTTGTTGAATGGCTAATTTTAGATTACATGCAGCGACATACGAGTTGGTCCACGTAACGGCTATTTAAGTACTACAAGGCCATTCAAAAATGTTTTCGATCCAGAAATAATGTAACCTATAGAGACTATCGCACACAAACCCGACCATAATTAATTATTTTTTACAAAAAATAAATTAAACTGAGGAAAGGATGTATATAGAGATAGATATCATCCTGTTTCACCATGTCTTGTCCCAACCCTTGCAATAAATCAAACAATATAACCCACTGGCAAGCTTCATCTTCTGTGTTTCATTATGGTTCAGTCATTATTTTTGCTTTTGAGCCCATCGTTGGTTTCTAGTTTAATTTCAGACGTTATGTATATATGTGACACTTCTTGATGTTAGGCTGTACCTCAGAGACGAGAGTTGCTAAGCCTCTCAAAAGGTAATATATAGTTATTTATTTCAGTTTTATTGAAACACCGGGTTTATTATGTCATACATGCGATTGTAATCATTGCAGGGATTTTACGTAAGAACAGCAACTTAAGGGTTATTTTTCTTTTTTATGAGAAAAATGTACGCGCTGTACTGTTAAGACATGTTCACATACACATCTTTGTGGTAAAGGTAGAGTCAAGTTTATCCTACGTTCCTACTGAGAAGTCCACTTGTACTGCCTCAGGCTACAGATGGACGTCAAGAAGGTTGCCAAAGAGTGCACGGCTGTAGCCGAACACAAATTGTCAAAGCTATGAAGTTGGAGACGGAAGACCGTTGTGACAACTGCAGAGCTCGACTTTTTTCTTACTGGTTAGCATGTTAGAGCGAGTACCCCCTCAACGAATTCAGAATGCAAGAAATGCTGACGCCGCGAGCCAAGCTTCACTAGAATTTACCTGCCTGGCAGGGAGACGAACTCGGGCACTACAGTATGCAAGCTCAGAAAATAAGCTTAGCATTCCATCACCACTAGAACAGAGACAAACTAAATTAATACATGTAAAAATGCTACAGAGATTTGCCTGAAGACGAGCAGCTGGCAAGCGAATGGCACGGACGAGTGTTGGCCAATAGGGGGCAGCACAAGGAGGCCGTAACAGTATGGCAAATGTGCCTAGCTAAGGCTACTACACACCAGCGGCCTACACTCTTCCTACTCCTCGCTAGAGGTTATCTAGGTGAGTGCAGGCTTTCAGTTACTGGCTAGAGGTTATCTAGGTGAGCCCACGATTTTTGTTACTGGCTAGAGGTTATCTAGGTGAGTACAAGCTTTCTGTTACTGGCTAGAGGTTATCTAGGTGAGTGCACGCTTATTGTTACTGGCTAGAGGTTATCTAGGTGAGTACAAGCTTTCTGTTACTGGCTAGAGGTTATCTAGGTAAGCCCACGCTTTCTGTTACTAGCTAGAGGTTATCTAGGTGAGCCCAAGCTTTTTGTTACTGGCTAGAGGTTATCTAGGTGAGTACAAGCTTTCTGCTACTGGCTAGAGGTTATCTCTGTGAGTGCACGCTTATTGTTACTGGCTAGAGGTTATCTAGGTGAGTGTACGCTTTCTGTTACTGGCTGGAGATTATCTAGGTGAGTGCACGCTTT
>LQNS02020119.1:4890232-4908422 GCA_001587735.2 Parhyale hawaiensis | reverse complement strand
CGGAAAGATGGTAGGTACTAGCTGGCAAAAGCTGTATATCTTTTATTTCGTAACTTTCAAGACATGGCTGCTACTATTTAGGAGAAGATACTATATAAATATAGGAGTTGATATAATGTAGCTTTATTTATATAAATTTCAAGGCAAAATTTATTCTACTGCATTTTCTTTTACCAAAGTGGCGAACTTTTCAACTTTCTTCGTATGTAAAATTCGTAGCCCAACTATTTAGGAAACGATATAAAACTTCACGAGGGTGACACAGCATCTTTCATGTTTATTTTTTGAGAATGATTAATTTTATTGCATTATCTATTATCCAAAGCTAGGAACTTTTCAGCACCCCTCGTATGTCATGGAATTCACGCTCTCCACTTCCTCTCGATCGGAAAACAGTTTTTTTTTGGAAATTCTTCAAGTTTCTAACAGCTCGCCGTGATGCACAAAGCTCGACTCAAGCAATAGAAAGCACCGTTTGCCCGTAATTGACGCGACGTAAAGAACGCTCCTGTCTAATCAGAATTTTTATTGGTTGTCCATTAAATTAGAAATCCAACCAGCCAATTATTACCAGTGTTTTCGGCGCTCAATCTCTCCGGATATGAACTTTGCGGGATTTTTTGGGGGGCGACCGGCAAAAGGGGAAACTTTTAGAGCAGAAACTCATAGCGAATGCAGGACACCGCCTCGCTCGTTGTGCCCTCCCAGTAAAATTCGTTTATAAAAATGTTATAACGGACTTTTATGGCGTGCTTGAAATTTGAAGTTAAGGCGATATTCATTGCGCAATTCATTTACGCTGAATAGCTTGCCTTCTCGCCCTGGGAGTGAATAATAAAACTTGACAGGCATGCAAAGGACAATGATAGTGGGATGGATAATGGAAGGTGATTGATATGGATTAAAAGTATATTTTCGGGAATAAGTGTAGTATTGCTCATTGATTGAATAGAGTATTGCAAAACCCGTTCAACGGAGTGCTTAAAATGTGAAGTTGAAGGATTAGTCAGTGCACTTTTAATTTGAGGTGAATAGTTTGCCTCCTTTCACTTGGATTGAATATTGAAAGCTGAAGACACTGAAAAGGATATTATTGTCATAATGAAAATTGAAGGTCAATGCATAAACTCTGCAAATGTATATTGCATTTACGGTATGTTAAATGAAAGAGGTAAGAGCTCGATCTTTCTTACGTGGAATTGATTGATAATCTGATAGTAATGCGAAGGTAATGATTAATTGTTTTGATTAAAGTTTAATTGCAACTGAATAAATTGTGCAAAATTCCCTACCTATGAATGGCTGGGAGAGCAGCTGACTTATGAGGTATTGCACTGAAGTAATTTGTACCAAGCCCCGTAAAAGTCTGTTTTCGGTAGACAGAAATTAAAAAAATTGTCTTCAGATCGCTACACATCCGCATCTAAAAAGGAAATCCTGCGTTCTGATTCCAGTTCCATAGTAAAATTTATAGTTGTATGTCGAAAGGTAAAATTCTCGCTCCTACTGATGTTCACTGGACTCTGCTAGGAGCAGCAGGAGGTCGGACCCTCACCATACTGTCGCCAGTACAGCCTCACTGTCACACGGCGTGTTGGTCTTCCAACTAGCACATTGTTCTAAATCTTACGCATATAGGTAGGTAATCGACATAGTTAGTCATTTTCAAAAACTTTTAATAATTAGCTAATTAATATTTTTATTGACAAAATAATTATAATTACATAGCGGTTGCTTTTTTTATTGTCAAATTACTTGTAATAAATACACAGTTACTTTTTATTAAGAAATGCTTTAAATAATTGACCGTTTACTTTTTATTGCCAAAATACTTTTAATACTTAGATAGTTAATCTTTTTATTAACAAAATACTTCAAATACTTACACAGGTACTCTTTACTTTACATGTACACTTTTGATAATTATTAACGTCGGCTTGTCGTGGCTGAGGTTCTGTAGCACTAGTCCAATATCCACATCTCATTTGTCCAGATGTGATGTTCCAGCTCCCGGTAGTTGTAAAATCCAACTCCAGTTCTTATTCGTCCTTCCCCTAACGGAATTTTTGGTCTCCCCAGAACAGTTTGAGTAAATCAATACCCAGTATTATTAGCCTTCGACTTGGGTACTGCGCCCCTTATTATCACCCGCGAACGGAGTAGAGAAGTGATTGTCACCTGTGAACGAAGTGAGAGAGGTGATTATCTCCCATGAACGAAGTGAGAGAGGTAATTATCACCCGTGAATGAAGTGGGAGAGGTGATTATCACCCGTAAACAAAGTGGGAGGGGTGATTATCACCCTTGAACGCAGTGAGAGTGGTAATTGACACCCGTGAACGAAGTGAGAGAGGGTATTATTACCAGTGAACGAAGTGACAGAGAGGGGATAAATTATCAGCCGTGGACGAAGTGAGAGAGGGGATTATCACCCGTGAGCGAAGTGAGAGAGGGGATTATCACCCGTGAACGAAGAAAGAGAGGGGATCTATTTTCGTTCTGTATATGAGCTATATTTACCTTAGGAGGTTGTGTTTTTATCAAGCTTGTCTGTTTTTCTATCTATTTAGATTAGATTAGCTTAGATAGGCGGCAGTAGACGAACCAAAAGGCCCATTCCCAAAAAGACACCGGGACTTACACCCCCGACCTCTATGACCTATTGCCATTATGTTAGTAGAATGTAGAGGAATGAAGAAACGAGAAGAGAAAAAATGGAAGGCGAAAGAGAAAAAAGAAATGAGAAAAAATAGAAAAAGAAGGGGAGAAGAGTCGACGCCAAAGCGATGGTCATTAATGCCCGCAAGCATGATCGATGGCCGCTGATATGCGGAGGTTAAATATAGAGATGGAGCGTTTATTTGTTTGTCTGTCGGTCTCTCACCAAGATCACTCAAAAAGATATGTACGAAATTTACAGGGATGGTTAGGTATTATAGGAGAAACAGATGATTAACCTTTACTGAACATCCGTTCAATCATGTGTTTGTATGTCCACCTCTTTTTTCATGGTGGCAGAACTCTAAAAGTTATGGACGGATCTTTATAAAACTTTCACTAATTGTTGGGGTTGCTCCTAGAACCCAATGACCAAATTGTTGTGTTGATCTGTTTGTCGATTTCTCCGTCTTTGTAGTGGTTTTATGTTTGCCAAAAAAATTAGACAAAAAAGTTACGGACGGATCTTCAAGAAAATTACAGACGCTGTTACTACTGTCCAAACGCACTATTAACCAAAGTTCGTTGATGATAAAGAGGAAATCGTAGTTTCAGGACCAATTTGGATTTTTTTTATTAACATTACCTTGCTTGTTGGAAGTATGCTCGTAGAGTGCTCTAGTTTTATATGTTTCTACCCAAAAAATACCAGGAGTATAGCTATCATCGCGTTGTCTTATAGGTAGTCAGGTGGGTTGACCTAGATGTGAAAACGTCAAGACTTCTGACTCAGTACTTTTAACCCCCCTCCCCAGTTCCCCCATCGTGGGTGATGTTCTACTGCCGCTAGGTGATCTAGTCCTTAGGTTCCTGCCGCTCTCATTTTTCTGTTGTCTTCCTACTTGTTATCACCCGCCAGCGAAGCGTAGAGTGGTGTTTCTGTGTTCGTTGACGGTTGTATGTTTGTTTGTCTACTTGCTTGTCTGTCCACAGAAACAGTGGTAGATAGGATTGAGCAATCATCAAAATCTCTTTCAGGCAGTCGGGTGGGTTGACCTAAATGTGGAAAATGCAAGTAATATTTTATTAATTTGGCCCTCAAAAATAACGGCGTTGAATTTGTAACTCCTGACTCAGCACTTTTCGCTGGTGATGGTCTTACGCCACGAGGCGTATTACCCTATTACTGGGCCATTCCCCAATTACCCTGCTATTTCCATCACCAAGTTACTTGGTCTTGTTCTTCTATAACTTTGTTGCTTGTATTACTCTGCTACGTCTGTTACCGTGCTACCCAGCTTTTCCCATTACTAGGTTACTCCTATTACTGTGTTACTCGTAATGCTCCCGTTACACTGTTACTTTTTATGCCAACTTACTCCTGTTATTACTAACGTTAGATTTTAACCTCCGCCAATCAGGTTCCCTATGTTTAAGTCGAGTTTGTCTGTCTATCACCAAGATAATTCAAAAAGTTACGGATCGATTTCAACGAAATTTAAATGGATTATTAGATATGTTCGGAGGAACAGATTATTAACTTTTGGTGAAGATCCGTCTATCTATTTGTTTCTTTGGCTGCCTCATTCTTCTTAATGCCGTAACTCAAAAATTTATTGACGGATTTTTATGAAATTTGCAGGAGTTGTTGGTTATACATATAACGCAGAGTAAATGACCAACTTTTTTGTGATGATCTGTTCGTTTGTTTGTCGTTGTATTTAATTTTATGCTTGTTAGCACAATAACCCAAAAAGTTACGAATGGATCTTCAAGAAGCTTACAGGAATTGTTAGTAATGTAAAAAGACATAATTGATTAAATTTTGGTGATGATCGTTTGATCCGTGAGTGTGTTTGACTGATATTTGTCAAAAAGTTTGTTAGCAGCATAACTGAAAAGTTATGAACGGATCATCAAGATAATACAAAAACTCTTAATACTGTCAAAAAACACAAATGATTATATTTTGGTGTTGATAAAAAAATCATGGTTTCAGAACTAATTTGAATTTTTCGTTACGTGCCTTGCTTGGCGGAGGTATCAGCGCTCAGAGTGTCCTAGTTTGTCTTGTTACTCTGGTTACTTCCGTCTCTGGTTGTCCTGTTACTGCTGGAACCTTGTTACGTCTGTTACCATGTTACTCCTCTTACCATGGCGATCTTATTGCTCTGTTATAGTCTTGTTTCCATGTTAATCCTATTGCTCTATTATTTCTGTTTATTGCTCTGCTCTTCCTGTTGTCATATTCATTTTATTATGCTGTTAATCCTGTTACTCGCCTCTTCCAACATTCATTTTACCTCTGTTACCCGGTTGCTCCTGCCAACTTATTGCTCTGTTCCTCCTGTAACCCTGTCATTCCTGTTACCCCTGTTTTCTTAGTTACCCTGCTACCCTTATTACCAAGTTACTCTATTACCCCACATTATTCCTGTTGTCCTGGTACGCCTGTTACCCCAATGCCATTACCTGCAAAGGCAAGAGCAGCAATGCCCCGGGGCCTCCTATGTATGTTGTTCTCGAGAGCCCCCGCTTATGAAGAACGGCCACCCTCGGTGATCTCATTGACGCGCCTGTCAATTAAATTCTATTTATGGCTGCGTAGCTTTCCAATTTTCCCACGGCCATTCATTGAAACAAATGACGATCGCAGTCTGCAAATGGGAATTCTGTGGTCTTATGAGCAACGTTATGGACTGGCTACGTAACATATGGAAGGCGCTAGAATGGCTGATGTGGGTGTGCTGCGTGTGAAGGCGCCGGGAGTTCTTATACGGAGGGAAATAAGAGAATTTCTGTGCTACTATGAGCAACGTTATGGACTGGCTACGTAAAATCGAGGAAGTTTTAATAACACGGAAAATGGGAATTTTTGTGGTATTATAAGCAGTGTTACTGGAGAGCAAAAAATGAGGGGCAGTTCCTATGCACAACAAAATGAACATTCTAAGGGTAATTCAATGGTTGCATAAGCAATGTCATGGACATGCTACGTAGAATATGGAAGGTGGGAGAAAGGATGACATTGAGATGACCGTAGAAACTGCGCCATTTAAGCAACATTGACATTTTCTGGTTTTATTTTTGCAAACAACGTTATGGACTTTGCGTGTTACTTGCAAAAGGTTGCGAAGAGGGTTCCTGTTGAAGGCAGTGGCGATGTAGATCTTATACACAGTGAAATTTCCACCCTGGGATTTTTTGTGACTGTATGAGCTTGATGACTACATTAAAATACCAGCAACGTACGACACCACCACATAAAGCTACCACGTTTTTAACTTCTCAAAGAAATTCGGCTTTTGTACGAGTCATCTCGTTCTTTCGTACGCATGGTAGCTGAGACTTCTGACACTCATTGTCTTGTGTACCTAACTCATACTCGTGTAGTCCTAAGTATACCACTTACTATCATCGGAATGGTGATCACCGTGTTACGTCGACGCGTCATTAATAATGTACCGTATATGGCCTGCATCAAATAATGCAATTTATTCCAGAAAGACTACGTTGTTTCATGTTATAAAAGCTTCAAATGTATTAAGATGCATGGTGCGTAGACACATAATTATATTGACTTAGTCAAATAATAAATCCAATTCAGTTACAGTGTGAATATAAAAATTAGAGCTGTCTGTAGTGTAAACAAAACTGTAACTGTTTTGGGACCGGGATTGGTTCCTTTTGGGCATCTCTGCGTTTCCGCGTTTATCTTTCATGCCCTGCCGGGCTGGGTGGGCCCGTTCGGACTGTTTTCAACTATACATCAACTGTGACCAGACTGGATTTATTTGGATCAATTTCAGTGTATGCGTCTGTTTGTCTTTGCTTTGCTTCTCCAGATGATAGTGCATGCCTTAGCGGGCTGTGTGCGTCCAGATGAATTTTAGCTTGTTAAAGATAACGTCTGAAAGATAGAATCATTGCCGTAGTCTTGTCTTTGCAGACCATTGAGTAGTTACTTTCGTATAATGTACAATTTAGCTAATCATGACCACATATTGTACCTGCCGTCGGTAAATTTCAGCATCACAGCCCCGGTTTTGCACCGCACTTTGAAATTACTTTAAGATTTCAAGTTAGACACCCTGGGCCACGCCTTCGGCATGTAGGTAAATTATAAGCATAAGTTCTGTTAGTAAATTCCAGTATCGCAGCCCCGTCTTTGCAGTGCACTTCGTAATTACATTCACATTTCGATTTAGACACCAAACTAGGGCTACGCCTTCAGCCTGTGTAGAAATAACGACATGTTCTGTTAGCGAATTCCAGTGTCTTTACGGCGCATCGCCTGCCGTCGCTAGAAGCGCCGCGCCCGTCTGCACAGTCTGGCAGAGAACGGGAAGTGTGCGGAAGCAACTCCCCTTGTCCGGCCAATGACTTATACCTTCTCTTTTCGAGGTGCTCTCGTGCCGATGATTTGTGAGAATTTGTTCAAACACAGAGAGGCTTTGGAACGCTAGGAGTCGTGGAATTTATTAGGGTTATTGATCTACCTAAAGAATGACTATGTGAACCTGTCCGAACTTTAAAGATGGCTCCTGGCCGAGCTATCGGTGGGCCTATTCATATGAGCGAAACGTTGTATGTTTCATATGAACTTCCATAAATTGTATTGGGATATCATTAGAGAAGCAACGAGTTAAATTTAACGTCGAAGATAAGAAATATTTCACAGATGCTTTATCGTTTGATCAAAAATGGCTTACTTTTGTTGACGCGCATACACTTTTGCAATTATTTTCAATGCTCATTTGTAAATTTGACTTTAATTTACATGTTATTAGCGATCCAATAGGAAGAAATGTTATTTCAGGGAAATAAATATTCTCTTACTGATTAAAAAAAATTAGACTTCTAAATAGATAACTTTATCCGGTTCCTGCTATCATGCGTATTAGACTACCATTTCATAATGAAGGACTCTTCACAATATCACTATGAAAACAATTGCACTTATTTCACGAATCTATTTAAAGCCACTCAGTTTATTCGAAATATCGATTTTTTGATACTTCAAAGTTATGGATTTTGGAACAAATTGTTATGTACGCACAACGTTTGATGTTCTATATGTATCACATCTGTCTTGGCCTTCACCTATAAAAGCTCACAAACTTTTCCAATTTTCAACTAAGAGTATAAAGTTTTCCCCTAGAACTTCATCAACAGAAACTCAGAACTGACTTAGATTTAACAAGGTTTAAAAAATCACTTATATAGGTTAAAAAACTTTTTGTTCCTCATTGGAGACACAAAAATACTTGCTTTTGCAGTTCTTCCACCGCCATAAGTCAAAAGAACTCTCCTTGAAATTTGTCAATGAAAACTTCCACATTCAATTAACAGAAAAGTAAGACCTTTAGCGAAACAAAGTTACCTTAACTTTCATCTTAAAACCAATAAGAAGAAACAACATGTCGGTTTTCCCGAGAAAAAAAAATTTCCATTAAATACGCTGATTTTCATAGCTGTAAAGTTTGGAAAACGACAGTTACTAATGTTCCCCTTTCCTCCCGCGCGGGTCAACATGATCTGAGTGGCAGTCGAAGTTCTGCTGCAGCGTCGGCCTGGCACCCACCCCTGGCGGATCAACTCCCACCTACCAGACACACAATTCGCTCATCATCTGCGCACCAAATGCAATCAGGCCTTCTGTGTTAAGAACCAAGCCATTCATTAAGCTCGACTATCGCAGGTCACGCTGAACTCGGGGGGCCAATTTGAGCATCGTTTATTCAATTTTAATTACTGCTGACGCGAAACGTGCCGATGGATACCAAATGGTGTTTACCTCCCGTGTGATAGATGGCGCCATGATTGCGCCGGCGTTGGCCTATGATATGGCTTCATGTTGACGCCGAATGCCGACATCGCGGGTAATACGGACCCTATATGACGTCACCTATACCCTTTGCTAATTATTCGGGCCGCTGAATTGGCTTGATTTGATCGGTCTTGGGTCTAATTGCTCGAGCAAGTGGCGTCGACTCGAGCTGGAAAAGAGACTTCGGCCTGCTGGGCCTGCGAAAGTCTGATCATCGGCGACTATATCCTCAGGTGTAGTGTTTATTTAATTTGCAGCCTGCTGCAGTCCAATCGAAAATTTTTAGGCATGACCTATGGGAAAATAGTGAAAGGTATCGGATAACATCGGATAAATGCCTATAAATTTTTGAACGAGAGATGGCAAAGGGGAAGCACGGGTGCATTGGGAACACAGTCAGTTTCTACCGTGGGAAAGTCCTGGGGCGGCGAGACCTCTATCCAACGTTTATGTCAGCGCCCAGGGCCTATCGGACTGTTTGAGAGAGAGGTCGTGCTGTGTTCCAGGTGCGGCGTGTCTATTTTACCGGAGTACATTTTTCAGGGCAAGTAAGTCAGACAATAATTGTGTAAAAGCTATTTCCCTGTCAATATCTTGACCGTCAATTTCATTATCAGTGCATATACCTACTGCGTTCACTAAGCGTCTTTCTCTCGAGGTGTATTATACATGCAAAGTGTCAACTAGTGTTATTATTGTTAGAAAAACAACATAAAACTAGAGTCCGTGTGGACAGTCACGGGCCGATACTATGGGGGCTTGCACCCGTATCACAGCGGGGCTTCTCGCCGCAAGTGAAGAGAGGCACCACTCTGTCAGATACAATGACGTCATCGCAGCCGCTCGCTAACACAGACACGGGTAATTGAAAAAAATCCCCGGTATGAAAAAGCCCCGCTTTCTCTTGAAGCTATATTTGAGAGCTCTATTGATTTATTTAAGTACGGCATGTTTAAGTAAACTAAAATATGTTGTGCTGAGCTAAATTTGACCCAGCACTTGCGAATGTGGGTTGCAAGAACCCTTGAAATAGGTTATGTGAGGTTAAGTTAGATTTAGCTAGGTGGGCTTAGGTTAGGTGAGGTAAGGCTAGGTCAGCTTAGGTTAGGTGAGATCAGGTTAGGTAAGATCAGGTTAGTGAGCTTAGGTTTGGTGAGGTAAGGCTAGGTTAAGCTAGGTTAGGTGAGGTAAGGCTAGGTCAGCTTAGGTTAGGTGAGATCAGGTTAGGTAAGATCAGGTTAGTGAGCTTAGGTTAGGTGAGGTAAGGCTAGGTCAGTTTAGGTTAGGTGAGATCAGGTTAGGTAAGATCAGGTTAGTGAGCTTAGGTTAGGTGAGGTAAGGCTAGGTCAGCTTAGGTTAGGTGAGGTAAGGCTAGGTCAGCTTAGGTTAGGTGAGATCAGGTTAGGTAAGATCAGATTAGTGAGCTTAGGTTAGGTGAGGTTATTTTGGGTCAGTGAGCTTAGGTCAGGCTATACGTATGTATAGGAGCCCAATTTATACATTTTGATCTTGTTCTAAGTAATATCCCCTCCAAGAAGCGAAGAGCGTATTATGGAGGACTCACGAGAAACTTGCCTCAAAAAGTGACGTCATCAATCCCGTCAACATCGACGAACGCTCGCTCTGGCTGAGCAGCCTATGAGTATTTTAATAAATTTCCCCTGAAAATCGTCATCAGTTGCGAATTTCATCCCTTAGGACAATAAATAAATAAATTTAGAGAATACCATATATACTAATGGAACAAGAAATAATTATCAATAAAAAAATTGCAGTGGAAGCTGGCTGAAACTTTTACAGCACTAGAGGCAGATTCTGGGCAGGAATGGCCCCTGATTTATCTTCTTTGAAGTGAAGCCTCAGTCACACTTCATATTCAGTAACAGTGCTCTTTCAAAAACATATTTAATAAACATATCACCGTGTTTGTTGCACTTAGCTCATGCAATCTCCCGCTCCTGACTGGCCAGCTACCGGAGGTGCACCCATACACAAAACAATAAAATGAGTTTCGTCAAGTACACAAAGTTTGAGCAATAACTATTCCTATAGTTTCCCTCGGATCAGAATGTATATTACCGAATAAATTTTTGGTTAGGATTAAGAACCTAACCTACAGAAGCCTGAGGTCCGACCCTCAGATACTTCAACTCGTCGGTGTGACGTCATTTAGTGACATGCGGTCACGGCTAAATTTCATTTTAATCCCATTGAGTCCTCCTTTTACACTCTTTGCATCCTGGGCCTACCAGGCAAAAATTGCCTTTGTACGAAAAGTTAGGTAAAAACTATAGATTCATATCATTAGGCAGGGTTAGGTGAGCGAGGTCTGGTTTTCTCTGAATCTCAGTTATTGAAAACGTTCAGGTCAAGTTAGCTAAGGTTAGGTTAAGTTGGGTCAGGTTAGGTGAAGTTAGGTTAGAAGAAGCTAGGTAATGGGTAATTTTATGCCAGAATAGGTTGGGTTTAGTTAGATATAGTTAGATTATACTGCGTTCAACTAGCAGAAGCTAGACTAGGTTAGGGGTTGGTTTCATTAGGGTAGGCAAATGCAGTATAGTACAATTTAACTTACATTACTATAACGTGCTTCAATATAACTGAGAACAGGTAATAAATGTGCATTAGAAGATAGGCGAGGGTTTTTTCCTACCGGGGCTTTTTTCCTCCCGGAGCTTTTTTCCTATACCCTAGACACGGTAGAGGCCGACACTAGTAGCCAGACAACCCAGCCTCCGCTTTTATCCTGCTACAGCTATAGTTATTACCATGAGTTAAACGGTTAAACGTGCTGATCTTATGTGTGTCACAAACACGTAAGTCCTTGACAAGGGCATGATGCAGGAAAAATGGAGCGTTCTCACCTTTAGAGGAGGTGGCAAAAATCCGTTACTGCCCAATTTAGAAGGCGGACCCATTCGCGCGACCAAATTAAAAAAGCTTCGAGCTAAAGTGAAGTCTCTTCAATGGCGCCCGAGAACACTGAAGATGACCTGCAACATCGTTTTAGAGTCCTATGAATCTCGCACTGAAACAATAGAAGAATGCCTCGAGCATTCTTGGTTTTTGAGAGCTCCTGTACAAAGGATCAGTTCAAAGGGGTCGATGATAAGCGAGCAAATTCGATTAACTCGTAGCAACCCGTCCGATGTCTGGGAATTGAGACGTACTCAAAAAAGATGACGCTAGGAAATTGACGAGGTTCGCTAAAGTGCCACGTAAATGGGAAACAAAGGCTACTTTTGGGCTGCTTAAATTGAAGGAAGTATGAGTGCCGCCCCTTACCCGGCAGACTGTAGCTGCTGTGTCATGAACAGCGGGATGGACTTTATGGTGGACTAGTGAGCAAAATCACCTAATATGGCAACAAGGGAATTAAACTGACAACTCTTCAGTGTTCATACACATGGCCGTGAATTTGTGTTGAGAGCTTCAGTACTGTTGCTTTCTTTGGACTTCAATTTTAGGTTTTAAAAAAGGTAAGCGCTGCTTATTGCACTGCTGCAGAGCATCTGAACCGTCTGCTAACAAAGGCAACTTTGGAGCAACACTTCGAATAAATAGCTTTATTTTATTTACTTCAGTTTATAAGGGGAACATTGATGAAGCGATATCATTAATTAACCCTGGAGAGATGTATTATTGCGGTTAATAATGGTTTCAGTGGTGCAGTGATGGATTTCTTTTATTTCAGCTGACGAAGGCAACATTGGAGCAGCATTGAGAATAATTAACCCTTGTTGTATATTATTGCAGTTAACGAAGGTTACAGTCGTACCGCATTGATAACTAACCGTGGATTTGATTTATTTCAGCCGATGAAGGGGACATTGGAGCAGCATTGACGACCCTGGAAGAGGCGGTGCCACATTTGGAGTTATGCCCTTCACTACAGCCGCAGTTCACGGCCCTCAGGCAGAGTTTGCTAACTGACAACCAACAACAAAAGAACGGGCAACTTGCTGGGGAAAACGAAGAACGCGAGCGACTTGCTGACTCAGTTCACGTTGATCGCGTAAGTGAAATGTCACCAAAAGGTGACGATGTTTCACCTGAGCTAGAGAGGGCCGGTACGGTTGAAGAGTGAAAGCAGAGGTAAAGTAAAGCTGATTATGGCAGTAAGATTAATAACTAGATCTGCACTCCGAAAGCGTAGACCTGCGCCAAACAAAACAATGCTGGACTACAGAATTGCATATAGTCAGAGAAACAGATAAACGGACTGACATATCATCTCCATAAGTAGATCATCGTTCTTTTATAGTATGACGGTTACGCCTTCCGCGTTAAATAGGGGAAATAAAAATCCGTCCATAAATTTTTGAGTTATGGCATTGAGAAAAATTAGGCAAACCAACAAACAAACAAACAAACATACGGATGGAAGGATCTTCACCAAAAGTTAATCATCTGTTCCTCCTAACATGCCTAACAATCCATGCAAATTTCGTCCAAATCGGTTCATAACTTTTGAGTTATCTTGCTGACAGACAGACCGACAAACACGACGAAAACATAACCTCCTTGGCGGAGGTAAATATAACCGTTTCACGTGTCTGTCTGAAAGGCATAGCAAAGCCGTGAAAGATTCACGGGTCCAGCTAGTTTGTTTAATTTTAAGCTGCGGCGTGTTACCGCTAGTAACTCCTGATCGTAAATAGTTGGAAGATTTACTGTCAGACTTGTAACATGTTTTCACCCTTCGTATATATGGCACGGGTCTAAGATATCATTGAAGTACATACGATGCTTTCGTTCTGGGGAGTATCCTGACATTCATGTTAGTCTTTATTATTGTGACAGGAGCCTACTTCGTCATAGAAAATGACGGTAGAAAATAATTTTGTAAAAGCAGCCCCGTTTCCTTTACTCTTCTTTATGGTTTTACTTTGAGGAATTATTTTTTTCGGTTTTTTCATTGATGGACCCAATGTGCGCACTATAAACAGAGAAGAAAATATAGTCATGTGTGGAAATACAATCTAGTTTTATGTTACCAAGAAGGTAACTATACTTTAGTCATCTTCAGTCTTTCGATTACTGTAATAAAAAAAAAATCGTTAGACAACAGCCCTCTCGCCTTTTGTCAGGTAAATTTTCTACCATCCAATCTTTCATATCGGGATGGAGAGACAACCAAGCAATCAGAAAACCATATTTTATGAACAGAGTAATTAAGGGACGATCAGGCTACAGCTGCAGTGGGTGCCAGGCGAGCTCTTTGTAGTAGAATCTTGACCGTAAGCTGGAATGCTGAAAAAGGGCCGATACAATTTCTTTGCCGTCAATTATTTCGACGGTGTAGTATACTAGAGATGGCGCTGATACCAGTGATAGAATAATAATGCAAAAAGTAATAGAAGATAAAAAACTAGCTGGGTTGATGACATTTGCAAATACGGTGCACGAACGGCCTAGTCTACGAATATATTTCAACTAGCGTGTCTGTGATGTAAAAAATGATGGCAAAAGCGGCACTCATTTTTCTAGTCCATAGCCATGATATGATTCGGCTATTTAAGATAGGTGGCATCAATTTACTTGATCACCGACGTACGTTGATGAAAGAACCGAACGTCACCCAAAGTGACCTCATCATTTTACAAAAAAAAAAAAAAAAAAATGCAACCGAGAACTGAAATAATGTCATTGCAGTTGACGAGGATTTTGCTCGATGTATTGCTCGTGTGCTGCACAGGTGAATTTTTACCTCCGCCAGGGAGAGTTTATTTTTGTCGTGTTTGTCTGTTTGTTTTTCTGATTGTCTGTCACCAGGATAACTAAAATAAATTATGGAACCGATCTTCACAAAATATACAGGGGTTGTTGATGCAGGGGTTGTTGAATATGTTAGGAGAAACAGATGATTATATTTTGAAGATCCGTTCAACAGTTTGTTTTCTGCCTCTTTTTTCTTGGTAGCGTGACATAAAAAGTTAACAATGGATCTTTAGGAAATTCACAGGAATAGTTGAGGATGATACTGGGAGCAACTGACTAAAATTTTGTGTTGATCTGTTTGTTAATTTGTTTGTCTCAATGTTTATTTTTACGCTTGTCAGTAACAACACTCAAAAATGTTACGAACGAATCTTCATGAAATTTGTAAAACTTCTTAGAAATGCTGCTAGTCATAATTGACGAAAATTTGGTGATGATGGGTTAGGCCGTCTGTGTGTTTGACTAATGTTTGTCAAAATGTTTGGTAGAACATAACTAAGAAGTTATGAACAGATATTGATGAAAATTACATGAATTATTATTACTATCAAGAAGCACAAATAACCAAATTTCATTGATAATAAAAAAAGGATATCCTTGTCTCAGGACCAATTTGATTATTTTTTGCTAACATTGCTTTACTTGACGGAGGTATGCGCTCTCAACGTACTCTATTGCTAGAGTGGAAACCCTTACAGGACTACTTACCTATTTCTTTTTTTCTTTTTTTTTTTTCGCACGAAAAAAAGGCCTTGAAGCGGCAGCATTCGCCCATCTCTGACTTCTACACCGCACCCAATTAAATGTTCCAGAGTGACCCAGCAGTGGCCCACTTTGGCTGTCAAGGCACCTTAATTTTTTATGGATTTGGTTAATTAAGTAATCCAGTCAGGTTTTTTCCCTACCTTAGCGGCCTACGCGTATGAAGTTCGTTACATGTAACACATTAAAATAGAATGATCATACAAGTATAATTGTGTCCCTGTGCCCGTCATTATCGAGATTGATACTGTAGCGAAGTAAAAGCAAGGCTGTCTGGGTGACAGCATTCTGTGTGTCCGCACTATGCCGCCCTGGGGGCAATATCTCTTCCAGATAGGGCCCCAGCCCGTGCCAGAGTGGTACCTGTCTATGTTGTGCTATGCTGCTGCCTGTAGCTTTCGGCGAGTAGGTATGCTCGCTGCAGTCTGAAAGTGGAAGAATTGTTGTAAGGTTATATTATTGCCCTTAATATGTACTGTCATCTCCAGTTACTTTCTGTATACGCATAGATTTTAATAAATAAATTGCAAATAATACTGGGTATACGTTTTTTTTAATCTTCCATCACGTTGTCAATAAGAGACTGCATTTAGAAGAATCTCAAAGTATCATTCTAATGAAAGTAATTAAATTATTATGGAGTATATAGTTATTAAAACAATTGTATACATACAGACCTACAATATAAACATTCTCCAACATTCAAATGAAACAAGGGCCTGAATACTACGCTGATAGTGCTCTAACTTGGTAGAATACCAAGTTTTTAATGCAAAATTTACAACCGCTATATAACCTTGGAGAATCCACATTACGCATGAAAATTTGAGTTTTTTCTTCTTGGCAAAATAATTTGCATTCAAGTTGAAGTACCCGGATCGTAATTTAAATTCTCAAAATGCTAGTCGCCAAATTGTACAGATTTTGTCACCATATTCCCCACTCTACGCATCTCAGCTTTGGCTGTTGGTTACCTTGGAAACTTCTGACCAACTTGCCTGGGTACGCGCATTGGAAACAAGGATTTATTTCTGATCTGCAAAATTGCCATTTGTTCTTATGTAGAAAACCTACTTTCTACCTGTTTTTTAAGTTGGTTTACACTTGGTCACTCGCTTTACAACTCACCTGGTGAGTAGTGTGTAGGGAAACAGCTTTTGATATTTTGCTTGTGCATTCGGGCAAACTGCCTGCAAAATGGCAAGAGATTTCGAGACCTAATGGCGCCAAACTTTTTTCAGGGCAAACGCTCGCATTTTCTATTTATTTGCTGTAGAAAATGAGATGAACAGTGAAGCATAGAATATGTTTGTGGGGGTAAGGCGCATCGTGGAATGATGATATTTTTTTAACAATGTGTGGAGAAAATAGATGTTGCTGATAGTTATTATGGTGTTTATGCACGATACGTAATTTTTGAGTTAGATGTGGAGAAAGTAAATGTTGATAGTTTTTCTAAAGAATTGCGCATAGGTTTTGAATGATATGCTGAGAAAATGGATAGTAATGTTGGTCATTCCACACGATGCCCAATTTTTTTATATTAAGTCCTAAAGAAAAATACGTCGATATTTTTTGTAATGCATGATGCGTAATTTTCAAATTCTTTGCGGAGAAAATGTATGCTGATGATGCTGGTTATAAAGCGCGACGACTTCTATATGCAACTTGGTTTGTGTATGCAGATAGTGATCATTGTACAAACTAAAAATGGATATCATGCATGTTGACGCTACGTATACTTAAAAGATTATTGTTTAGCTACTAGTTGTTACTTATTATGTATATTATTTTATACATTATCTATGTACAGTATGTTGTTCATAATTATTGTTAAGTTTAGGAGCTATGGTTACGTCTTTGCTTGCAGATGGTGGATATGTTATCCCTTTCATGATAATTGTTATGTAATTATGTTCATCGAGAATCTAATATTTGCTTATGTTGACTCTTCCGTACTTTGTTGGGATTATTACGGGCCTTGCTCTGTGTTTTCATTAAGAATCTTGTAAGTGGATGTTTAAATGCATTTCCTTTGTGATTCTTACATATTCGTTCGGTGTATATACAGTATATAACCAGTTGAGTTTATAATATGTACTCTATTGGTGAGAACTAGATAGCCTAATGTGATTGTTATACTTCTGTTGGTGAATAAATTAATAGTAAGTAAGATTGATGGTCTTGTTCATCCTGAAGAGACACTGTGAGCACGACTGACGTGCATTAATTACTAGGGCTGTGGCAATATGCTCTTATAGACGGAGAAGTCGATGACAACTCTGAAACAACAAATTGCATTAAGTATAGGCTCCTACAGTGAACTGCTTTTGCAGGTTGTGTTACCGTCATGGCTTTACGTTGAAGCTTTTTATTTTCTTTTATTTATGACTTATTTCTCTGCCTATAAAAGCATATTGTCACCGCCCTGTTAATTAAAGGCGCTGATAGTGACTGTAACCCTTCTTTGATTACTTTGTGAATTTGTACGTGGTAAACTGAGAACAAATATATTGTTCGATGTATAGAGAAAGTTATTTAATGAGACTGCATGGCCGCGCTAAGAGAAACTGTAGTATATCTATTCTTTCGATTCCAAGAAGCGTTTCAAGCAAGAAGTACAATGAGGGAAAGGAATAAGGAGCAAACTTTCGCCATCTGCAACCTGGTCACCGATGTCCATGAAAACGCAACCTCATAAAAAAATCTGTAACGTGGCATATTTTTCACCAATCGACCCGAAACATACCTACATATAAATATATAAACATATAAACATACGACGGTGATGCAGTTAAGTGCATCAAATTTTTTTCAGTGTACATACATACGATTCAAAGTAAGCGATCATCGCTTTCTCCACTTTTCTCGCAAAATACCAAAGACTTCTTCCCGTCAGTGTTCATTGTCTGCGGTAGTTCCATTCAGTCCTAAACAACTCCTCTCCAGCCGGCGGTCAGTATCACTTGAACATGAAAATTGAAGGCCAAACTTCTGAAACATCACGTGCATCTTCGTATCTTTGACCCTGTATCTCAATCCAAAATTTTCACCCAAATGAAAACCTGCGCCATCAAACAGAGAAGTTATGCTTCAGAAACAATAAACAGAAGGAATTGTGAAGAACTGCATCTTAATAGTGAAGATACCCGAGCAGAATTTTGAGCTGGCTCAGATACTACCGTAAATCGGTTTCAGGGTTGGCCAGAAATGCTGACG
>LQNS02020119.1:4865147-4877985 GCA_001587735.2 Parhyale hawaiensis | reverse complement strand
TTTTCTTCTTGGCAAAATAATTTGCATTCAAGTTGAAGTACCCGGATCGTAATTTAAATTCTCAAAATGCTAGTCGCCAAATTGTACAGATTTTGTCACCATATTCCCCACTCTACGCATCTCAGCTTTGGCTGTTGGTTACCTTGAAAACTTCTGACCAACTTGCCTGGGTACGCGCATTGGAAACAAGGATTTATTTCTGATCTGCAAAATTGCCATTTGTTCATATGTAGAAAACCTACTTTCTACCTGTTTTTTAAGTTGGTTTACACTAGGTCACTCGCTTTACAACTCAACTGGTGAGTAGTGTGTAGGGAAACAGCTTTTGAAATTTTGCTTGTGCATTCGGGCAAACTGCCTGCAAAATGGCAAGAGATTTCGAGACCTAATGGCGCCAAACTTTTTTGAGGGCAAACGCTCGCATTTTCTATTTATTTGCTGTAGAAAATGAGATGAACAGTGAAGCATAGAATATGTTTGTGGGGGCAAGGCGCATCGTGGAATGATGATATTTTTTTAACAATATGCGGAGAAAATAGATGTTGCTGATAGTTATTATGGTGTTTATGCACGATACGTAATTTTTGAGTTAGATGTTGAGAAAGTAAATGTTGATGGATTTTCTAAAGAATTGCGCATAGGTTTTGAATGATATGCTGAGAAAATGGATAGTGATGGTGGTCATTACGCACGATACCCAATTTTTATATTAAGTCCTATGGAAATATACGTCTATATTTTTTGTAATGCATGATGCGTAATTTTCAAATTCTTTGCTTAGAAAATGTATGTTGATGATGTTGGTTATAAAGCGCGACGACTGCTATATGCAACGTGGTTTGTGTATGCAGATAGTGATCATTGTACAAACTACAAACGGATATCATGCATGTTGACGCTGGTTATAACGTATACTTAGAGGATTATTGCTTAGCTACTAGTTGTTACTTATTATGTATAATATTTTATACATTATGTATGTATGTATGTTGTTCATAATTATTGTGAAGTCTAGGAGCTATGGTTACGTCTTTGCTTGAAGATGGTGAATATGTTAACCACTAGATGATAATTATTGTGTAATTATGTAATATTTGCTTATGTTGACTCTTCCGTATTTTGTTGGGATTATTACGGGCCTTGCTCTGTGTTTTCATTAAGAATCTTGTATGTGGATATTTAAATGCACTTCCTTTGTGATTCTTACATATTCGTTCGGTGTATATGTAAAACCTGTTGAGTTTATTATGTACTCTATGATGAGTATTAGATAGCCTAATGTGATTGTTATACTTGTGTTGGTGAATAAATTCTTAGTAAATAAGATTGATGGTCTTGTTTATCCTGAATGGACATTGTGAGCACGACTGATGTGCATTAATTAATAGAGCTGTTATTATTATTATTATTAAAACTTCACACTTGAGCTCCCACGGACAGGTAATACAACCTAAATGAAGCATCTTGCAACTCCGGGAAGCCCAAAACGCTGCTAAAGGAAATCCAGCAAAAAACCATTAACAGCTGACTTAAACGCCTGCAGGCCAATACAACCAAAAGCCGATGCCGGCAACAAATTCAAACCTTAGCCGACCAGGGCACGAAGCACCGACAGAACTGATTAGTTCGACATCTGACAGCCTCCAAAGTGAAAGAGTGCGCTCCGCACGCAGCACGAGTCTTTCTCCCAAGTACCCTGTGACAATTTGCGCTCATAGACAGAGAAGTCGATGCTAACTCAAAAAAAAAAAAAAAAAAAAAATTGCATTTAAGCATAGGCTCCTACAGTGAACTGCTTCTGCAGGTTGTGTTACCGTCATAGCTTTACGTTTGAGCTTTTTGTCGTTGTTTTGGAGTTATCACTGAACTCTCGGTTTATAAGAGCATCTTGTCACAGTCCTGTTAATTAAACACGCTGATAGTGACTGTAATATAGGTTAATGTTGTTTATAATATGCGTTGTTAGTGATATTTAGGGAAGCTGCTGTGATTATTAAGTATTCTGATTGTGAATGTTTTTATAATGAGGGTAAGTAGCCATTTTCTAGCTGATCAAAATCAGTGATTGTGCTTTTCGACTGTTAATTGGGTCAGTACATGCGGGAGAGTGACAGAGAAAGTGACAGAGTGAGAAAAGAAGTGGCAGCGTAGAGTAAGTGAAGAAGTGACAGAATGAGAGAAGAAGTAGCCGAGAAAGAAAGGGATTGAGAGTGAAATAGGAAATGATAAGGAGAGTGAAAAGTGATAGAGTGGGAGCGGAAGTAGCAGAGTGATCGAGGCACTGATAGAATAAGAGAGGAAGAGACAGAGTGAGAGAGGAAGAGACAGAGTGAGAGAGGGAGTGACCAAGTGCTTGTCGTTGCATTATCATGAAAACACTACCAAAAGAGCAAGTCGAGCAAGCATTTATTCATTTATATAAATATTTATCTATATACTACTGTGCCCCACGGACAGAACTAATAGCGTTAAAGGAACTGCTGGGGTTATGCAGGATGCACTATAAAAAAAAGTAAAGTGCTCAGACGGACATTTGTTTTGTATTTTTTGTGTTTTTTAGTAAAAAATTTGCAACATCGACGACGTCTCTGTCGTTTGCTTGCTTGTAACTACGATACCAGTGCAATGTACTGTCGCGACGGTAGAAATCTCTAGCTAAGCCCAAATCCGTTGCATTTTGAAATGATGAAGACTCTTGCTCTTGTTTATAACAGTAATGTTGCTGGCTGAGCGAGGCTGCGGACAATCATGACGTCACAGTGGTCGGAACGAGGATTTTTGCTGCACTTAGATGTTGTGAGTCTGTGTCTTCCTGACTGCTTCACCTACTCTGCTCCCTACAAGATCTTTACTATTCAAGAATTAAGGCAAAAAGAAAAGCCCGTTAGGTATATCCACTCTATGCGAGATGATCAATGATCATCCATTATATAGTAAAACACATTTGTTGGTCGCTTGCTTGCTGGCTCCCTTGCTCGCTTGCTTCAATGTTGGTCCGTCTCTCCGTCACGCAGTTAGGAGTTTAATAGGAGAAAACTCATGTACTGAAAAACAAGTTGAGATACCATACAATTTCAGCGCTTGGAGTACCGGTGACACATACTGATAGCTCTACATAGATCTCCAGCCTCTATAGATCCCGGGCTTTGGATCCCCAGCCTCTGGATCCCCGCTTTCATGGCTGGAAATTCAAGAATCAGTTGATATCCACAATACGGTGAGCCTTGGGCATTTTCAGTGAATTCTTTTGACTGAACTATATTTTCTTAGTGCCACTTCACGCTTAATGAATTCCAAGCTGGTATTCACTCCTTATCTTGCAAAGGGGTTATTTTGCTATCGCAAAACTCATGGTTGTACAGCTTGCGTTTCACTAATGGAACATCAGGCCTGCAGAGATGAAACCTATAATACAGCAAAACCTATACTGGAACCGAAACAATTAAAAGCTCAATCACAAAATTTTTGCCTTCATTTTTGACGGCTGGGCACTCTAGTCTATATATTAATACGCTAGTGCCTACCCACCTTTTGTTTCACGCTCTTCACAAATAGATAGAAGGAAAATTAGAGATTTGAATTAAAATGTGAATCATTTCATCTACCTACGGCTTTTAATTATTCCGCAACATTCTTTTTGCTTTTGGTGGCAGAGGATGACATTTCTAATATGGTCAGTTGCGTAGCCATGATACGTCACAGATAAATAGAGAGGGAAGTGTTGGGCTCTTTTGCTCCGGAATCTTTTTTGAAGCCATTGTGCTGCCGCCAAAGCATCAGCCTCTACTGTGTGATGCCTGAGCAAATACAATGACATCTTAAGCACAGAAGATGACCCTGTTGCGAGTGAAGAAATTGACCGAATATGTTTTGTTTTAGCTACTATGTAGCTATCACAATCAATAAAGCAGAAACATTATGGGCTACTGATCAGTATCCACGGGTTCCGAAATAGTGAGAAAAAGTCGAAACACCAACAAAAAAATTGGAATGTGTGACTTAATGGAGCGCTAAATTAACTGTAAAGTGTGGGACACAGAGCTTAGAAAAGGCGTGCAAATACATACTGTAAGAGAATATTGCAAGATGTACCGTCGTGTTTCTATATCTTTATCAAAACACAAGTACGAATTCCTTGGTGACTGAACAATTATTGCTTGATTCAGGGATGAAATCGAAATACTAGGAAAAGTTAGACCAGACGTAAGGTAGACGGACTGCATGAGGATAGCATGGGTTAAACTGCGGACGTTAGTTCAGACGGAGGGGGGGGAGTGTGTTAGATATGGGTGCTACCTCAGGTTAAATACGATAAGTAAAAAATATTCACGAACAGTGGAATTTCCACGGGTGCAGCAAGTTATATTAATACGCTGGTACCTACCTACCTACCTACGTGGCACGCTCTTCATCATTAATAGATAGAAGAAAATTCGAGCTTTGTTGAATTTGGAAGCTGGCGTATCTATGATACAGCGGGTGTCAATAATCTCTCGGCCACAAGCCAGGTCTTTTTAATTATGTTTATACGCATGAAAATTTCAATTATAGATCTTTGGGAACATGTCTCGTGGTTTGCTGCCAAAGGAATTCCACAGGTTCAGTTAGACAGAGCAACTTATAAAAATACTAGTGCGCCCGCGCTGCCAGAAATGACAGCGAAGAACTTGTGTTGTTCCTGCTTCATTAACCCTGCTTGCCTTCATACAATTGCCACCTTTAAAGTTCATGCAGATGAGGTTTTACGGCTTCATAATTACTCAGCAGCGACACTCTTATTTTTTTTTCTCTGATGTGAAAAAAATGATTTACTTTTGCAGGCAGTTCAGCAGCACTGAAAAGAATTCATATCGATTTGGTATCATAGATACCCTAGTGTGTCAAATTTGTCCGATAGTTCTTTTGGTTATTGAAAGATGTTTCGTCGACAATAATTTCATCAAAGTTGGAGGAATGGCTGTCATTGCAACGAAATCATCTGTGGGAAGAAACTGCGAATCAAGATGCATGAGAGTGCTGATGGAAGCTTCAGATATTTTCAGTGCTGCGATGTCAACTTCGGCAATGCAAGAAGTGCATTCATACGTAAGGGCGCCTTATACCTTGCCATAGATTCGATGTATGGAGAAGATAATACTCGTACAAATCAGATTCAGCTTTTGATGCCTTCATTGTTTGAAATATTTTAACTCTCCCTGATAGGAGAAATATCAGTAGCGTGAAATTTACTTTGGCAATTGCCTCCGGGATTCAGAGCGTATCAAAGATACCCATCTTGGGTGACTATATAGCTACTACATTGTAAATTGAATAAAATTTTCGGTTCGAAAGACGCGCGGGCCAGAACTAAATATCTTATAAAGCAAAGATTTTCTAGCCCTTTGTCGATATCGCCCCAATAAATACGGAGAACCCGAAACCGAAAAAAAAATTATTTGCTGTGAAGAAATCCTCGTGGTATTTACCCGCCTGCTGATCGCTGAAGAAAATCTTTCTCTTTGCTACGTTGATTATGTAGTCAGTGACAGCATCAGCAGTTCAAGTTAGGATGAAGGTCTCCTCAGACGAGAATACAAATCACGACGCAAGATATTGCTTCGAGAAGCTGAATGTATCTGCATTGAGTGGACTTCACCGAAGGCAAAGAAAAAACTACGCTTAGATATACGTTGTCCATCATCTTCAACCTGGCCTATTTTCTACCTATTAGTTTTCAATTGAACTTGAGACAACAACCAGAGCCTCCAACTTGGGCTAATTTCCGCTTATCTGTTTTACTACAGCGTGTCAGAAAATGGATAAATAAATAAACAGATAACTAAACAAACAGAATAACATACATCGGTCTTTATTATATTGTAGATTTCACGGGTCCACTTAGTCAGGGACAGCTTCCGTAATTAATATAAGCAAAAAGTCTGGTCGTATAAGATATCATGCATTGATTCTCGGTGTTGTTTGTGATGTTGATGGGGAATTGTAATTGTACTATGTGAAGGTTTCAATGATGTATCTGAAGCGCCTTGCTAGACCGTGAAAGTTCCACGGGTGCTGCTAGATACAGCGGGGGTTAGCAGTCCGGTGCAGCTGGGAAAGGTCTTTTTAATACTTATTATTAGACGCCAGAGTTCTTCTGTATAAATGTGTGTCGTTGTTTGCTGCTACCGTGGGAATTCCAAGGTTTTGGTTAGAAGATGCAGGTTCTGAAAATCAGTGCCGTAGCCAGGAAAATTTTCATGGGGGAGGAGTAGGGGAGAGACGGCTTAACAAAGCAAACTAGGCCTTAAGCAATGTGAGTTTTAAGGCCTCATTTTCACTGAGGGGCGGGGGGGGGTGAGCTCTTTCTGGGAGGGAGTACTTCCTCCCACGCTTGCCGCCCCGCCCCCTGGCTACGCCACTGCTGGGAATTATCAGCAAAAAAAAAAAAATAAATAAATAAATAAAGAGGATGGACTTGACGTACGGCACATCAACTCCAAGTGTTGTTGAGTAAGTGCGGCATTACTATGCTAAATATGAAAGTTTCACGGGTCTGTCTGAAAGGCCTTGCAAAACCGTGAAAGTTTCACAGGCATAGCTAGTCCACTATACAATAAAACACAGCTGTTTGTCGCTTGCTCCCTTGCTCCAATGTAGGTCCGTCACGCTCTCCGTCACGCAGTTAACAGTTTAATAGGAGAAAATTGATGTACTGAAAAACAAGTTGAGATACCATACAATTTCAGCGCTTGGATACCAGTTACAAATATAGCTCTGGATCTCCGGCCTCTGGATCCCCGCTTTCATTGCTGAATGATATCGTAGTAGTTGAATCTTCACGCTGAGCAGCCGCCTTCAACTCATCTTGCAGGAAGGATATTTTGCTATCGCAAAACCCATGGCTGTACAGCTTGAGTTTCACTAATGGAAGATCAGGCCTGCAGGGATGAGACCTATAATAGAGCAAAACCTATACTGGGAACCGGAACAATAAAAAGATCAATCACAAAATATTTGCCGTCATTTTTGACGGCTGGGCCCTCTAGTAGAAGACCTAAGGATGAGAGCACGACAAAGGATCAATGAAGAAAATTAAGAAGCAAATAAGAGAAGAGGAGATTCCGCACCGGCCTAGAGGCATTAGGCAAACATATCGATTATTGCGTGATTTTTTTCACGCACGGATCCATTAGTTATTATTATTATTACTAAAGTGCCCGTGCTGTCAAGAATGACAGCGAAGATTTTGAAACAACCGGCCTTCATTCACTACCTTTATACCTATGTCACGAATATGCTTCTGAAGGATACGCCACAACAGCCATCTCAAATTGTGATAAGAGATAAGTGCTCTCTCTTTCAATTCATGTAAGAAGCATAAGCGTCTCCCACCATGGATTACATGCGGAAAAAATCTTACACTGGAAAGCAGCAAGCCTCAGTCAATTTAAATGAATTACCGCCGCGTATCCATGATTTTCAACCGGTCTTCAGTGCATCGAAGATTATTTTGTGTTGAAGTGAAATCAGCCGAGGCCGTCAAGATAGAGAATCAGCTCCGCCAAAAGCAGCACGACAAGCGGAAAAAATAATGTCTACTACCGGAAAAAAATCATCGCTTCGTCCGCCCTTCATTGATTATCTTCTGAATTTGTAAACTGAGAACAAATATATGGTTCGATGCATGGAGAGTTATATAATGAGACTGCATGGCCGCGCTAAGAGAAGCTGTAATATCTCTATTCTTTCGATTCCAAGAAGAGTTTCAAGCAAGAAGAACATTGAGGCAAAGGAATAAAGAGCCAACTTTCGCCATCTGCAACCTGGTCACCGGTCTCCATGGAAACGCAACCTATTTACAAAATCCGCTACCTGGCATATTTTTCGCCTATCTATTTCTTTAGGAGCTTGACCCGAAGCATACATGCATAAAAATATATAAACAAATAAACACACGACGGTGTTTATTATATTGTGTTGATTGATTATTGTCTGCGACAGCTTTAGGAATTGCATGAGGAGATCGCCGCCGATTTCAGTTTGGTGCGTAATAAACCTATCAAAGCTACCCTAGGCAGCAATAGCCTTTTTCCCACCGACAAAGGAATGCCTACAACTTCCATGTACATCTCACATCAACCGTTAGGGACTGTGGTGACTGGATCACTGTCTCTTGGTGCGGCTGGGGATATCTCCATATCACAAGTATCATCGCTACACTGAGAAAAATTTCGAGGCACGTAGGTGTTTCACAGAGAAGCATCAGATGCACGTAGGTGTTTCATGGCGCTGTTTGGTGTGTAATCGCAGCAGACAGAAAAACATATTTCAGTCGAAAAACATATTTCCGCAAAAAGAAAGTGAACAAAAGCTTTGTAGTTTTGTTACACGTGCGAAAGGAAACGCGGTTACTTACTAACACGCAAATCGCTATTGTAATTCCAATTTTCGTCTTTTCAGGTGCATCAATATTACTTGTTTTTGATGCATCTTGGTGCATCATCGGCTTTGTCCCAAAATCGAAACTCATGAGTGCATCAACGTGACCAAGTGCATCATAGGACCCTATATGCATCATCATGATGCACTTTCTCTTTATGATGTACTTTCGTGTTTCGATTTTGGGATAAAAATGCATGTAATTTTGATGCGGTTAAGTGCATCAAATCTTCTTTCGGTGTACATACATACAATTCAAAATAAGCGATCATCGCTTTCTCCACTTTTCTCGCAAAATACCAAAGACGTCTTCCCGTCAGTGTTCATTTGTCTGCGGTAGTTCCATTCAGTCCCAAACAACTCCTCTCCAGCCGGCGGTCAGTATCACTTGAACATGAAAAATTGAAGGCCAAACTTCTGAAACATCACGGGCATCTTCGTATCCTTGACCCTGTATCTCAATCCAAATTTTTCACCCAAATGAAAACCTGCGCCATCAAACATAGAAGTTATGCTTCAGAAACAATAAACAGAAGGAATTGTGAAGAACTGCATCTTAATAGTGAAGATACCCGAGCAGAATTTTGAGCTGGCTCAGATACTACCGTAAATCGGTTTCAGGGTTGGCCAGAAATGCTGACGAGGTGTTGATGCAACGTATTGCATGGTAATGTAAATAGTAAGGAAAAGAAAATAAACAGGCTATTTACAAATGAAACTAGAGCACTCTGAGAGCGCATACTTCCGGCAAGTAAAGCAACGCGGTTTATCTAAAACTTCAAAATGGTTCTAAACCTATGATTTTCTCCTTATCACCACCTAACTTTGGCTATTTGTGTCTTTTAACAGTAATAATAAATCCTGTAATTTTCTGGAAGATCCGACAAGACTTCATGAGTTATGATCGGACAAACAGACCAACAGGTCATTACCAAGTATTTGGTCATCTGTACCAACATTTTTAACAATTTCTGTAAATTTCATCGTACAGATTTGTTTAAAAGTTTTGAATTATATTGCTAACAAATATCAAATCAAACACAGAGACAAACAACTAAACAAACAGATCATCACAAAATTTTGACATTTACTCTTCCTGATATACGTAACAACTCATTTACCTAATTTCCTAAAAATCCGTCCATAATTTTTTGAGTAATGGCATTAAGTAAAGAGAGGCAGACAAATAAACAAAGAGATGAACGGAACTTCCCCAAAAGTTATTCATCTGTTTCTCTAAACATATATCCCTAACAATCCCTGTACATTTCGTGAAGATCTGACCATTACTTTTTGTATGGTCTTGGTGACAGGCAGCGAGACGGACGAATTCGGAGAAAACAAAACCTCCTTGGCGGAGGTAATAATATTTTATCTCGATAACCTCAAGAAAATGAAGTTAAGAAATATGCTGATATCGTACAGTGTGGTTCGTATATACAATCATGGAATCACATAAAATCACACCGGTAATCATTATAGATGCATGATTTACATAAACGACGTATCTATTTTTCTACAGAGGACAGTTTATTTATTAATGTTGTTTTAATTACCTCCGCCAGAGAGGTTATGTTTTACTTGGAGATTGTCTGTCCATCATCAAGATAACTCAAAATTTTATGGGTGGACTTTTTTATAAAAGGGAATTGATAGGAATGTTACGAAAAACAACTGACCAAACTTTTGAAATGATTTGTCACTATGTATGTTTGCTTGTCCCTACGTTAGTTTTCATGCTTGCCCGCAAAATAACTCGAAATGTTAGGAACGAATCTTCATGAAATTCGCAGGAATTGTTAGAAATGTTCAAAGGCACATACAGTTGCGAGTATAATTAAGGGACAAAAATAAAAAAAAATCATATATCAAAAACTGTAAAAGGTTCAACGCTGAAATTTTAACACAAAAGAGGTATTAGGATACCTAATAATATGCTAAGAATTTATTACGATCCAAAGGATAAGAAAAAAGTTATGTATATTTAACTTATAATTATGAATTTAGTGTGAGCAAAATTAAGGGACACTTTTCAAATATTGTAATTTAAATCTTCAGTAACCCCATTTNCGCAATTTAATTGAATCTTGCCCTCGAAGATGTGTTGAAGTCATCAAACATAAAGGATCGTTCACAAAATATTGATTAAGGATGAAGGTTTTTGTTAAATTTGTTGTTTTGTTGCTTTTTTTGTCAAGTGTCCCTTAATTCTGCTCACACTAAATTCATAATTTTAAGTTTAACATACATAACTTTTTTCTTATCCTTCGGATCGTAATAAATTCTTAGCATATTATTAGGTATTCTAATACCTCTTTTGTGTTAAAATTTCAGCGTTGAATCTTTTACAGTTTTTGAGATATGGAATTTTTTATTTCTGTCCCTTAATTATGCTCGCAACTGTATGACCAAATTTTAGTGATGATCGGGTCATCCATTTCGGTGTTTGACTATTTACTTGTCTTAGTGTTTGCCAGAGCATAACTTATAAAGTTACAGACGAATCTTCCAAAAAATTAGAGGAACTGTTATTAATGTCAACAGACACAAGTGACCAAATTTTGGAATCGATGAAAAGGAAATCCTAGTTTTAGGGTTACTTTAAATGTTTCATTAACATTGCCTTGCTTGGCGGAGGCAGGCGCTCTAAGACTGCCTCTCTAGTTCTCTATACTTCGGTTTTTCTGTATGCGGAATTGATAGACAGATATTCGACCATCGATTTGACAGTTGAACAAATATTTGATTAGATTAGATAGCCGGTAGTAGACGAACCAATAGGACCATTTCCAAAGAGACACCGGAACTTACGCCCCGGTCCTCTATGAGCTATTGCCATTATGTTAGTAGGATATAGAAGACCGGAGAAAAGAGAAAAAAAGGGGGAAGAATCCCTGCCAAAGGGACGATCATGAATGCACGCAAGCACGATCAAGTATGACTGATATGCGGAGCTCAGAGATCTCAAACTGTGTAGTTGGAGCGGGAGATAGAAGACAGATTAAAGTGGCCTCAGAAGCTTTGGCCTTTCAGAGTTTGCGACTCCTGGAGGAGGAGTTCTAAGCTGCGGAGGATGTCTTTCCCAATGTATGTCAAGATGATTTTTAAACGCGTTGCCTGAATCCTCACTAACACCATCGGAAGGGAGTCTACTCCAAATGCTGACTATGAAATACGGAAAGAACTGCTGACTTCAGGTCGTTCTTTGAGCTTTATGCTTGAGTTTTTCACCGTTCTGTTCGTTATCCTATCTGCATCCAAGGTAGCTAAGTTTTTCTCCGCAGTGGCTTCGGCACGCGACTTTCCGTTGGTTGCTATTTGGAAATTTTCATTATTTGTGGCGAAACAGAGATAATTAAAGCAACAGAAAAAGTAACTCATTCTACCAGCTTAAAAAATGCAGCTTTGTTTCCATTTTTGAGAAACAAACAAAGAATACTAGCAGGCACCACATTCGTAAGTCGTACAGTATCATCTCCGGCTCAGAAGATCTTAAGCTCCTCTGATCAGTATTATTTTTTAATATTTTATCCCTATTCAATTCCTCGTATTACCCTAAAAGCTTCCTCGAGTGACCGGAAAATTGAGTCAACTATGTGCCTTGGTAGCTGCGCTGTCTTCGATCCTTTGGATTGCGTTTCAGGCGTTAACCCTTAATTGATTGCCGACACGAGTTTCGAAAACTGAACTGTGATCTGGCACAAGGAGTTTTCAGCCGCCTCAAGCGTAGTCAGGTTGTTTTAAACCCCTACTACGCAATTCAACGTTTTCGTCCGGAGGACTGAATAAGTCAAGCTGTCTCCCTGTGTTTTACTTCAGTCTGACGTATTAATCGATGACACGTCTCATTTCTTAAAGAAAGTTTTTATTTTTGAAGAAAAAAATTGTGACAACTTAGATACTCCAGTCCTGAAGCAATGAGCTCTTCTGATGAGAGTTCTAAAATTAAAATTTTGCCAACAATTTAGTGAATGAACGCTGTTGCCACAAAGATACATGTCAAGCCTCTAAATAAAGGAAAAAAACTTGAGGCTTTCTAGCAAAAACTCTAATTTCGTCATTTCCAAATTTGGCAGCAGGTGTCAGAATTTCGGCGACGTTGCACAATATCTGCTGCTATTTTTAGATTGCATATCATGACGAGGAATTTTCCGATCTTCGAGTCCCACAAATAAAAAGAGTCAAATATAAAAAAAAACCCTCTTGTCACTTCATTGCCACGTCATACTTCCGTCCAATCATCAGGCAGCACACTTTCATTCCACTTTCAACTGAAAGAATGCGCCGTTTTTTTTCTTCAGCAAGCAAGAACGTATTGAAGACCGATGAAGTTTCATGGAAATATCGGAGAAGAGTTTGGAATTACACAAAGTTTGGATCATTTTTCAAGACGTCGCTCATTGCTCCCGGCAGACCAGAC
>LQNS02020119.1:4841040-4865050 GCA_001587735.2 Parhyale hawaiensis | reverse complement strand
CATTTTTCAAGACGTCGCTCATTGCTCCCGGCAGACCAGACTTCGCTTTCGCAAAATTACAGACGCCCGCGCAGAGACAAGTTTGCTGGACGTGGAGTATGTGGTCTGCAAAATTGCAAACTCTTGTGCTTCGTTATGAAGGTCACATGCATGCTTTATGGGTTAAAGATAGCCGATCTCTGGTCTGTAAATTTGCAAACTGTTGTGTTTTGCTATCGTCACATGACTGCTTTATGTGTTAAAGGTAGCCCATCTGTGGTCTGCAAAATTGCAAACTGTTGTGTTTGGTTATGGTCACATGAATACTTTATGTGTTAGATAGCCGCTCTGTGGTCTCCTGCACAATTAATTCTTGTGTTTGATTATGAAAGTCACATTAATCTTTTATGTGTTAAAGATACCCGCTCTGAACATATGGAGTAGTACGACACAGGTGTAGTGAACATATGGAGTAGTACGACACAGATGTAGTCAACATATGGAGTAGTACGACACATGTATAGTCAACATTTGGAGTAGTACGACACAGGTGTAGTCAACATATGGAGTAGTACGACACAGGTGTAGTCAACATATGGAGTAGTACGACACATGTATAGTCAACATTTGGAGTAGTACGACACAGGTGTAGTAAACATATGGAGTAGTACGACACATGTATAGTCAACATTTGGAGTAGTACGACACAGGTGTAGTCAACATATGGAGTAGTACGACACAGGTGTAGTCAACATATGGAGTAGTATGACACAGGTATAGTCAACATTTGGAGTACACGCAGAAAAGTATGTTTTTTACGATGAAAATCACGTGGTTTCTTATCACTAACGAAGTAATATTTTAGCTACTAAGCAATAATAATTAATCGTAAACGACACTGTTCTTCATCACAATGTTGTTGTTCATCACAAACGACAATGTGCATTGACGCAAATTCAAACGACAAGGTAGTTTACAGTTAACTAATTTTGCTTCCTGACAAACAACCATTTTTCTGTGTGTAGTACGACACAAGTATAGTCAACATATGGAGTAGTACGACATAACTTAACTAACCTTAAGGAACTCAACTGTCAGACCTCCTATTGAAACAGCAAGATATTTTCCATGAGATCAATAGAAGCCCTTCTTATAATCAAATATTCGCAGCGAGCTGATTATTAAATTAAAATTTTCTCAAAGGAAAATCAGACAGAGTAATCATCCTGCCATTCGCACCTGCCATCGCTCGTTCGAGCTATTTTTCGAATCATTAAATTAAGATTCCGAACCTTTTAATGTATCGGCTTTTGCTCTTTGATATTTTAATATAGAAGTTACGCCGTGAAGGCTTCGCTGGAGGGAAAATATGATAAGTGAGGTTACGACAAAATGTCACTGAAGTAATAAATGTTCTTGTAGCAGTTACTGCGCTTGTCACATTAATCACTATTCTCTTTCGCGTAGAGGAGTATTGTTCTTTGAAGAAGGATTTCGATCATCGAGTCTTCATGCTTTGACTTCAAAGAAATACCGATGGGTAACATGTTTTTTTTCTTGTTTTAATACGCGGAGTAGGGAATTTACGGATTGATTTCTGAAAATTCATATACTTTCCAGAGGAAACAAAATTATTTACCAGAATTCCTTTGCATCTTCTAACTTTACATTGCTCAAAAATATTAATTAACAAAAAAATATTATTGTTTGTTCTGAAAACTTATACAGTTTCCACAGTAAGCATAAACTTTCTTTAGAATTTTTAACTCCTATTCCCATAGAGAAAAAGGTGCCGGTATAGTATGTTGGGAACTAAGATTGAGGCATAACATGTGTGCCTATAATTTTTAGGGTAGGTATCTATTCTAGCAGAACTGAAACTACCCTAACTTTCTATTCTAACCTAACCATATCTTTATGGTGTCTCAACTGACATTTCACGTGTTTATAATTGCGATAATCTAACTTATTTTCTCTTAATTCAAGTTATTGCCTCTAAATTTATATGATGATGGTTTATGCAACATATATTTGGCTTACACTATATGTGGGCCTGTTTTTTTATATTGTTCCACGAGTCCTTAATGAAAGTAATGCTATGATTATCGTTACGATCCCCTTAGCTACAGGCAAGTTAACATATATCGGTACTCCCTCCATATTGACATAATGAAAGAGTTTTTTTCAACCACCCGATAAAGGGGTACGCAAGTGTCACTAGCAAATCTCTGCAACACTTCAGCAAGTTTTGATTACTTTCTTTTTATTAATTTTACTTCGGAGTAAGTACAAGCTGTTTAGTGCTAATGATGTCCGCAGGTGTAGGCTGGGGTATTCATATAGTTTCCCTGTGCTGGCCTCATCTCTATGTGACTGGGCTCCACAGCTAGTATTAATAATGTTGTTTAGTATGATCTTGTAGGCGTACTTGTACGAAAACCTGTTGCGCTCCTAAGAAAAATTATTATTGTTATTCTAATAGTTTCGCAGTTCGAGGGGCGAGATTATTCCAGACGAAGCAGCTAGAAACTGGACAAGCACTCTGGAAGACATGCCTCTACCAAGCAAAGAAAAATTCAGTCTGATCCTGAATTTAGGATTTCCTTATATTCATCACCAATTTTTTTTTTATCTTTTGTATCAACGACAATTCCTTTAATTCCCTGAAGATCCGTCCTTAACTTTAAGTTATGTTCTAACGAACAATAGGACAAACATACTGTAATATAATCAAATACACAAGCGGTCGGAAAGTTAATGACCACTATGTTGGTCCCCTGTGCTTTGTAACATTTCTGCGAATTTTACAAAGATCCGTCCATAATTTTTTTGTTTACGCTACTGACAAACAGAGCAACAAAAACCAACATGGAGATTAACAAACAAACAGATCATCAAAAAAATTTGGTCATTTACTCATCACAATGACGGGTGCGTAAAATTTGCCCAGTCACTCAAGTTCTTATTTTGGCGGTACCGCTACAGTGATTCATTTTGGCGGTACCGCTACAGTGATTACTACTTACGACGTTTAATCTGTACGTCATTATTGTAATCTTAAACCATACTCAGAAATAGGAGGTAGACTCAAAACTCGCCCGTTACTGCTTGGCGTAGGGTGCTAGCTGCAAGAAACTATTCATATTTTTATGTATATATACTTTTTTAATGGTGCAGCAATATGAAAGCTGAAGCCTTGTCCGCGGCTACGTAATCAGATGTAAAATTACCTGGTGGTGCAACTTATGGGTAATTGCGCACCGGCCCCCACATTCCTAACAATTCATGTAAATTTCACGAAGATCCAGTCATAACTGCTTGAGTTGTGTTTCAATAATAACAGGTAGATAAATAAACAAAGGATTGAACGCATCTTTGCCAAGATTTTATTTTCTGTCTCTCTTAATATGCCTAAAAATCCCTGAAAATTTGATAAAGTTCCTTCCATGGCTTTTTGAGTTATTTTGGCGACGGACAGACAAACAAACAGAGAAACAGACAAACAGGCCGGCATAAAGACATAATTCGACAAAAACATAACTCCTTGGCCGAAATGGAAACTATTGCTAACTAGAGTACTCTCAGAGCGCATACCTCTGCCAAGCGAGGCAAAGGTACGTAACGAAACACTGAATTTGGTTTTGAAACTATTGATTTTCTTTGAATCAAAGGAAAAATCTAATCACATTTGGCTTTTAACGATAGTGACAGCTTCTGCGATATTCATGAAAATACGTTTATAACTTTTTGAGTAATGCTGCTAAGACATTCTAACAAACATAAGTCAATTACACAAAAAGACATACTGATCAACACCAAATTTTAATCATTTATGTCTTTCAATATTATTAACAGTTCCTGTGAATTTCATTTAGATCCGCTCATAACTTTTTGATTTACTTTTCTAACAATCATAAATTAAACATAGAGACAAACTAACGAAAGGACAAACTGATTGTCCCAATAATTCAGTCATTTGCTCCTCATGATATACCGAAAAATTCATGTAAATTTAAAAAAAAATCAGTTCGTAACTTTTCGAATTATGGTACTAAGAAAAATAGGCAGACAAACAAACAACCGGCTGAGCGGATCTTCACCAAAAGTGAATCAACTGTTACTGCTAACAACCCTAACAATTCCTCTAAATGTTGAAAAGATCCGTTTCTAACTTTTTGAGTTGTATCTCGATGACAGACAAACACGACAAAAACTTAGCCTTGCCGGAGATAATAATAATAATCAAAGTACTCTGAGAGCGCATGCCTCCGCCAAGCAAGGCATGGTAACAAAACATTTAAATTGGTTCTGAAACTACGATTTCTTCCCTTTTATCAACACGAAACTCTAATCATTACGGCCTTTTGACAGTAATAATGACTTCTGTAATTTTGTTTAAGATCCGTTCATAATTTTTTGAGTTATGATGCTGACAAACATTCAGACAAACATTAGTCAAATACACAAACAGACAAACCTATCACCGCCAAAACATATTCATTTATGTCTTTCATTATTACTAACAATTCCTGTAAATTTCATATAGATTCTATGATAACCTTTTTAGTTATATTGCTAACAAGCATAAAATTAAACGCAGAGACAAAAGTAACAACCGAACCAACAAATCATTACGAAAATTTGGTCAGTTACTTTCTGTGATATGCCTAACAGCTCATGTAAATTTCATAAAAATCCGTCCATAATTTTCTAAGTTATGGCGCTAAGAAAAAGTAGGCTGACGAAGAAACAGATGGATGGATCTTCACCAAAAATTAATCATCCGTTTCTCCTACCAAACCTAATAATCCCTGTAAATTTTATAAAATACGTCTATAACTTTATGAGTTATTTTGGTGACAGACAGACAGACAAATTCGACGAACACGTACCCTCTTTGGCGGAGGTACATATCGGAAACGGTAACTGGAGATCACTGGCAGCAAACTGCAAAGGTGGGAAGTTGCTGGATGCCCATAAGAGCAGCAGGAAATACGTAAGTGCAGCTTTATTTACTTCAGTAGGTAGGCTGCCAGTGACCTGAAGTTCTCACTGTTGGAGGTTCGGTTTAATTCCTGTGCTTCCGAAATAAAAGTTTGAATGTCAAACTTTTTGTTACTGTTAAATGAAAGGGTCTCAGGTTTGTAAGATGTATATCTTTTTAACTAAATCTTAATACTATTTGCGTTGGAAGAAAAGGCCTACCTCGCACAACGTGGAGCAGACAGTTCACTGCCTGATAATTCACTATTTGTCAATACATTGCCTGGCCGTTTACTGCCTGACGGTTCACGACCAAACAGTTCACTGCTTGATAGTGCACTGCCTGGCAGTTCATTACCTGATAGCTCTCGGCCCGACAGTTCACTGCTTGTCCGTGCACTGCCTAAGACTTCACTACCTAAGCGTTCTTTGCTTAAAAGTTTTCTGCTAAACCATTCACTGCCTCAAAGTTCTCTGCCTAACATTTAACTGCTAGTCAAGCAACTGCCTGACAGTTCACTGCTTGTCAAAACACTACTTGACATTCACCGCTTGTCAAGCTATTGCCTGACAGTTCACTGCTTGGCAAACAACTGCCCGACAGTTCATGACATTCACTGCTTGTCAAGCAATTGCCTGACAGTTCACTGCCCGACAGTTCACTGCTTGTCGACAGTTCACTGCCTAACAGTTCACCGCTGCTCAATTCCAGTTCACGAGCATATCATTCACAGGCAGCCCGGCCCACTGTCGGCATAACTCCGTTTAAAAATTCCACGTATCCTCCGGCATCAACATCAAAGCCCTCTACTCAGTGATCTCTTGTAGCATAACTCGCGTCATTTTTCGGCCGATAGCTCTGACACGCTCCACTGAAATAATTCTGATACAAGTCAGTCTATGTATGCAATTCCATTAACCGAAATCGATAGCCGTTACTGATCACACTCCATTTTGCCGATAGTTGTTCATAGGAGCCATGGTTCGAGACACGGCTCTCTACTTCGCTCAGGATGGTAGCTCGACGAGAGCCTTTGTCTGTAGACGTTCACCTCAGCCTGAATCAAGGAATGTTTCACAGCACTTAAATTGGCTCGGATATAGGCAAGGGATTTACTTTAAGGGTCAGAAGAAAGGCAAGGGTCTCTACTTCATTCAGGATGCAAGCTCGAGGAGAGCCTTTAAGCGTGTTCGATTAGGTACCGAAGTTAAGCATTTGATTCATCTGAAACGTCAGGCCCGTGCCGAAGCTTCGACCTGCTCAACTGCGTTTCAGGCACTGACCTTTAATTAATTGTCCTTGAGACCAACAAAAACTCCATTTTGCTCCCTAATATGGAGTTCTTAGCAGGCTCAACGAAATCGTCTTGCTTCTAACACTTGCAGTGCGGCTCAAAGTCACAAAGCCAAAGCTTCCGTCTGAAGTTATGGACAAATCAAGTCTCGAATGCATAATTTCGGCACCCTGTCATAATCTCCAGACCTTCACTTCAGTCAGGTAGTCAAGTCATGGAATGCTTCATAGTGCTAAGCTAAAATTGGTTCGGATAAAAGTAAAAACTTGATTTTAATGGTTCAAAAGAAGGCGGCAACTGCGTTTGGCTGCGACTCAAGCTGCACTGTATAAAAAATAACTAGGACGTCAGTTTGTCGCAAGGTCAATATTGTTTGAAATATCAGGCGCGCTAGTTCCAGGGGTGACAATATTTCATACCTAGAACTTAATCATGCTCTGATAAACGCAAAAACTTGATTTTAGAGGCCAGAAGAGAGACAAAACTTTCTATTTCGCTCCGCTCAAGGTGCTTGTCTGTAAACTTTCGCCTCAGTTACAGCCGCAGTTTTAGGTCAGACAAGAAAGACTTAACCCTATCCGTTACCAATTTTTTTCAGCCGCTTGAGCTCCAAGGCGAGACAAATTTGTACCGCCCACTAAATATGCTTATGACTTCATCAATACTCGAGTTTTTTCTTCTAAGTTTCAAATTCATTTGTTCAACTATTCTTTTCCTTATTTAATTTAAAAAAATAATGCCTAAGAGTAGTTTTAATGTAAAATAAATTGGAATATAAGAAAATTTCACTTTACAGCACCTACAGAGTGAATGCTCCATCAGCATCTCTGCAGCAGTTATCATACTTCCACAGTAACTGCAGATAACTGCACAGTGGTACTGCACTGATAATTGCAGCAGAGAACAGTTAGAATGGGTCAGACCTTCATCAAGTCTACTCTTCTTTCTGATATATTTAGCTTAATCAGTTATACACTAAGCTGGGACTTCACTTATGCTTCATCTATGACCGCGAGTTACTTCTGTAGCAGCGGCAGTGCTGCTGTCAATGCTTCTGCTCATGCTATTTACCAACTGCATGTTGTAAGTGTTGATCATGATCTTTTGCTTTAATACTTCGTATTGTCGCTTCTAGTTTTCATTTTTAGCCTTGTTGCCGGCTTTTAGTAATCATTTCAAAAGTTCTTCTCCGTAAAGAAATTTTTCAAATGCACACCATTCAAACAAAAAGGAGAGTGTGTGAGCGCCACAGTTCTCGGGTGATGGCCTTACGCCACGAGGCGTTCTACATAGTTTGAACAGAGCTCGGAGAAGACACAATGATGAACAGTGTAACTGCTTACGTCGATGAGTGACACTGGAACTAGCGAACAGGATAGAATAAACAGTAAATGCCCATCTCACTGTATGATAATACGCAGTTTCTCGGTAGGTGGGCCTCTTTGTCCTAATATGAAGAATTAGATAGGAGGCAATTTATCTTATGAACGGCAAGGAGACGGCTGCCTCGTTTAATTTTTGAACCATCGGTTTGAAGGCGCCTGATGTACCTCAAAGTGGTAGCAGAGATACTAGACTGAAATTCCTAACCACGACGAAAATTTTTCGTTCTCTGAGCTCTTGAGGCTCACAGTCAGGAGGAAAAACAAGAATGGAAAATAAATAATAAAAAATAATCCTGAGAACACCCCCACGAGAAGAGTGCTGGACATAGGAATTTTGTTAAGGTAATTGTTTTTTATAATGATTTTGTGGCGGCCCGGGCCACTAGTATACCGGTATAATACGTTTAAAATCTCTACTGTGGTTGGCTGCAGCGATGACATTCATAAGCTAAATTCTAGACTTGGTTTTGTAGACGGCAGCTGGGGCTTATCCCGACTTGGCTTCAAAGATGTCATTTCATCTCAAACTAGGTCTCTCGTGTTTACTTTGGCCCCGGACTTTGTGCAGTAAAAGTAGATTTGTCCCAGAATGGCTTCATACTGACCCTTTGTCTAAAAAAAGTTCTCTCTTGATCATGACTTCACAAAGGCATTTTCGAAACTATTGCAAAGTCTTGTTTGGAGTTGCGTTCTCAGATGAAGAATGGAACTTTCCTTGTTTGGAAGCTCGAAATTTTCTTGGAACATTGGATGAAAATAACTATGTTCGCCTGGAAGCGAGAGCCCAATATCGATATGCCAATAGTTATTTTTTAATGATAGTTTCAGCCATTTTTCCAACGGTGTCTAGATACTGGAATATCATGCTATTGAGTAGATAAAATATCTGACAATTTATTCAAATTACAATACATATAAAGAATCGGTGATATAATTGTACAAACTTTTTCTTCTCTAGATTAGTCCGAGAAATTTTTAACTTTTTAGTGGCTCTGCAGATGTGCCATTGCTCTGATATGCAATTCAAAATGCTTCTACAATTTGTACTGCAATGCATATCTCTGTGCAATAAGCCTGCTAGTCCTATCAAAAGAGTTGTGCACGAAGGTCCATGTTCATTCTATAATTCTGTGGGCGCATATTGTTAATTTTACTACTTTTTTATTAGTTTCGTTTTACTTAGAATTTGGTTTTCAACCAATTGTTCCATAGTAAACTCGCCGATAGAAAGCTCTTTCCGAGAAGCTCCTCCTGGCTAAGTGGCAACTAATTATAAACTATCTAAGCTGAATTAAAAGTAATTGAACGTCGAGTTCATTACGCGTTGAACGGTTGAAGAGTCAGAGATGAACATAGGTATTGTCATAAGTGCATTAGAAATGATCTGTACTAGAAATGATTTGTCATCATTTACAGTATATAATAAAACACAGTTTTTTGCTCGCTTGCTCCCTTGCTTGCTCCAATGTTGGTCCGTCTCTCCGTCACGCTGTATGGGGATAAGATAGGAATAAATTCAAGGGCGTAGCGATCCGATGAATGGAAATAAGGTAATAGGAAATTTGAGAGCATTGGCTCTGGATCTTCGCCTTCTGGATCCCGGCAGTTAGAACAGTTAAAGAAGCTCAGTCTCGCTCCTCAGTCTTGGAGTTTTCGTTCCTTTCGTGCATAATCCATTCCGCTTTTGCTTTCATTAGCTGAATAATATCGTAGCAGTTCAATTTTCACGCTGAGCAGACGCCTTTTTATATTGAATTTGCATCGCAGCCAAATTTCGACGCTGGAGGTTCAACAATCAGTTGATATCCACGATACGGTGAGCCCTGGGCGTTTCCAGTGAATTATTTTGACTTAACTATATTTTCTTAGTGCAGCTAAACGTTTGCTCAATTCCAAGCTGATATTCACGCCTTATCTTGAAACGGGGGGGGGGATATATTGCTCTAGCAAAACTTTGAATGAACAACTTGTAACTTGCGTTTTACTAATGGAAGATCAGGCCTGCAGGGATGAGACCTATAATACAGCAAAACCTATACTGGGAACCGAACAATAAAAGCTCAATCGCAAAATTTTTGTCGTTATTTTTGACGGCTGGGCTCTCTAGTTTGTACTTATATTAGTAAGAGATTTTCAATGATTGGGAGAATGAATTCATTGTAAAAGTTACGATATAGTGGAATTGAAATACAGGCTATTACGTAGGTAGGGGTGGATTTTAAAGTATGGAGTGAACGTACAGTAAAACCCTGCTATCACGAATCCCCCCCCATATGATGAATTTCATTGCAACGAACAGATATGAAAATTTCCGTAAAAACTTCACATAACGAATAATTTTCGTTATGATGATATAGTGTTCGCTAGGTACGTTTGCTAAGCTTTGGTGTTCCATCAATATAACGAAATTATTCGCTGTAATGAGATAACAGTCGCTAGGTATGTTCGTTAAGTTAACCGACGGGCCCCGTCATTACGAAAATTACCGTTGTAATGGCATCGTAGTACGTCTGCGATGTGCCGCCGCAATGCATGGTGCAACATCGGACTCCAGTGTTGCCATTTAGGGGGAAATTCATCTTACACTAGGGGACTTAAAAAACAGAATAGTGTACATATGTAATTAAAATTTAAAATGTATGTAGCTATATGTTTGGTAAGTACTGATTGCGTCCCTTCGACATAACGACAAAGATTCGTTATAATGAGATAAATTATTCGTTATAGTGAGTGCGTTCCTTATAGTGAGGTGTTCGCTACCAAGTTCATTACAACGAAATTTCATCTTAACGAATGGGTGCTCCCTCCTCCCCTCTTGCCCGTTATAGCGAGGTTATACTGTACATAGTTATTGGCAAAGTTGCTATAGAAGCTGTTGCAAAACCCGTAGTTACTGAGAGCTGTTCATAGAAGACAAAAGAATTACTCTTTTGTTAGAATCTCTGGAATATAACATTTCCTGTACGAATCACGCGTGATGCGAAAATGCTCGACGGAATAATGTTCGCTGTAGACCCCTATGATTGGAAGAAAGAAGATGAATAATGAATATTCGACTGTGGCATTTTCGAACACTACAGTTGGGCTGCTGATACGATCGGTAACAGACAACTACTGAGGCTTTAAGTAGCTAGATGGAGAAAAAGCTTGCAAATTTGGCTCTAGTGCTGTAGGGATATACTGCAAAATTGATTACGATAAATTAAATATATTATATACGGAATAGGAACGTTGAAATTTTCAGCACTGCAGCTTTGATACATTTCAGAAATGACTACGATAAATTTTAGATGCTCTGTGAAGCGGTGGAAAAGCTATGTTCGAATTTCCACGAGTGCAGCTGGGATATATAAATGGGAAAATTGATTACGGGAAACTAAAGATGATCTGAAGAGATGAAGAAGGAACGTTTCAAAGTGGCGCACCTCCCAAGAGATTTCAGAACAATGGGCTTTGCAATAACAGTTGGAACCGCAGTTGGTGGAGAGGTCTCGAGGACGTGCTTGGAGAGTCTCCAAAAGTCCAATTTCTGCGGGCCTGCTCCGAACATGCGCTGGCTATCCTCAATTTCTCAGCAATATGTTATAGACGACGGGAATTGGTCATTATTGACGCCTACGCTCCACGGAATTAGTCACATGACGTCTGCGCTCTATGGAATAAGTCACATGACGTCTGCGCTCTATAAAATTAGCCACATGACGTATGCGCTCAATGGAATTCGTCACATGACGTCTGCGCTCTATGGAATAAGTCACATGACGTCTGCGCTCTATAAAATTAGCCACATGACGTATGCGCTCAATGGAATTCGTCACATGACGTCTATGTACTATGGAATTAGACACATGACGTCTGCGCTCTATGCAATTAGATTAGATTAGATAGGCGGCAGAAGACGAACAAAGAAGCCCATTCTCAAAAAGACACCGAAACTTGCCCGGCCCTCTATGAGCTGTTGCCATTATGTTAGTAGGATATAAAAGACTGGGAAAAAGAGAAGAAGAAAAAAAAAGAGGACGGAGAAGAGTCTCAGCAAATGAGACGATCATGAATGCACTCAATCATGGAAGCCTCGGAGGCTTTGTTCGTTAAGAGTGTGCGACTCATGGAGGAGGAATCCTTAGCTGTGGGGGGTATCTCTCCTAATGCATGTCAAGACGATTTTTAAAAGCGTTGACTGATTCCGCACTAACAACGTCAGAAGGAAGTTTATTCCAAATGCTGACTATGAAATACGGAAAGAACTACCGACTTGAGGTCGTTCTTCGAGCTTCGGGGTTGAGTTTTTGACCATTGTTTCTCAAGCGATAATTGAGGTCTCTTTCAAAGAGTCCCGTTGTAGGTACGTCGTTGAAGCCATTCAAATACTTAAATTTTTCTATTAGTTGCCCCCTGAGTCGTCTTTGCTCGAGATAGGTCAGACCCAGTTCCTTTAGGCGACATTCATACGGCTTGTTTCGCAGCTGAGGTATCAATTAGTCACGTGACGTCTGCACTCTATGGAGTTAGTCACGTCACGTCTGCACTCTATGGAATTAGTCACGTGACGTCTGCACTCTATGGAATTAGTCACGTGACGTCTGCATTCTATGGAATTAGTCACGTCACGTCTGCACTCTATGGAATTAGTCACGTGACGTCTGCACTCTATGGAGTTAGTCACGTGACGTCTGCGCTCTATGGAATTAGTCACGTGACGTCTGCACTCTATGGAATTAGTCACGTGACGTCTGCACTCTATGGAATTAGTCACGTGACGTCTGCACTCTATGGAATTAGTCACGGGACGTCTGCACACTATGGAATTCGTCTCATGCCATCTGCGCTCTAGGGAGTTTGCCAAAGACTCCTGCTCAGCAATGATGAAAGTCTATGACATCTTAACCATATGAAAAAGAAGAGGAGACTGGACCATCACCTACACTCCACAGGATCTCGTAGCCGGGTTTAGCTATGCTTGTGTCTTAACGCGGGATTTGATGTAGTCGTCCGCTGCTGAGGTCGTCTCCTCTTCATTTGTTATCAAATGAGATCCTTCTGATGAGACCAAGGCCCAATGATTGCTAGGGCGGCTCTCTGGCCACCAGATCAGTAAGTCATGTCGCCAGAGCTCACCGTGGGGAATTGTGGAGAGCCAAGTGCTATAATGATGTGAAGATAACAACGCTACTAGACTGCAGGGCCTGCGGACATCGCTAATTATTGTGATGTGTATTGAATTACTCATTTTTCCCTTTAATTTATGTATATATTATATTCCTTTGTTTTTCTTTTCGTGTGTTCATTTTTGTATTTCGCTTTTGAAGTATCATTTTCGTGATTCTTGAAGGAATTTTCTCTTGGTGTTTCAATCCGGTGTTTTTAGAGCAGTTCCTTACCGTAGTTAATTTTTGAAGCTTTTCTTTGCATTGCTTCTCGTCACTTGATTTCGATTTAAATTTTCGGTATTACTTCCCTGGATTTCATTGAGGTATTTTATTTTAGTTTTTCGCTTCGGTTTATCTTCTTCTCTATATGTTTTTTGTACTTTTCTTCGTGTTTTTACTTTGTTTTTGGTAGTGATTTCCTCTGTCAAGGAGGTCATGATTTTTAGCAGCAGCCATCAAAATAATTCAAAAAGTTATGGACGTAGCTTTACGAAATTCACAAGGACTGTTAGGTATAACAGGGAGAGGATTATTTTTTGATAAAGATGTCTTTAACTGTTTGTTTGTCTGCCTGTTTTTATTGGTCATACAACTTAAACAGTTATGAATTGATCTTCATGAAATTTGCAGGAATTATTGGAAATTGTACGAGGAGCAACTGACCAAATTTTTGTGATAATCTGTCAGTAAGTTTGCCTGTTTGACTCTATATTTCCTTTTATGATTGCCAAAACATAACTCAAAAAGTCATGGACGGATCTCCCTGAAATTTGTAGGATTAGTTAGAAATATTATAAGGCACAAATTACCCAATTTTACTGATGACCAGTTAGTTTATCATTTTGTGTGTTTGCTTGTTTGTCTTAGTATGCGTCAGACCATTATTAAAAGTCCCGGACGGCTCTTTACAAAAATTAGAGGTGCAGTTATTGATGTCAAGACCCTCGAAAGACCAAATTTTAGTGAAAGTGAAAGAAAATTCTGTTTCAGGCCCATTTTAAAATTTTTGTTACCATTCTTTTGCTTTGCGGATGTATTCGCTTTCACTGTGCTCAGGTTATCAGTGATTTTTTTTTTTATATCTCGGTAATGGCAAGTTAGTATCTCCTTCATTGCCGTTAGTTAGTAAGTATTTCATCTTTGTGGTTCTTTTTCTTCGCATTTCCCTTTAGTATTTAAAACCGCGTTTCATTTAACTCTATCGTATTTTGTGTTCCCTTTGGTATATAACTTGTACTATTTCCCAATTGTATTCTTCAATCCCTCGTGACATTTTCATTGCTGTATTTATTAAAAGTATTCCCATTCTCTATCGGCGTTGACGCTGCTGCAGCATATACCATTTCCTTCCATTTCGGCTGCGGTGCTCCTAATGTATTTCCATTACAATGTTTCACAGTATTAGGTTGTGTACTATATTCTTGTCGTTTATTTTTACATTTTAAAATTGTAAAACAGGCAAGAACTTAGTTTCCAACCTAATAGTATTTTCTTCGGTATATTTCAACACATACTCTCTGAGAGGCTCGGTAACATTGTTTCCTTAGTTCGTGATGGCAACATCTGACTACATTATAAAGTTTCAACTACAGTGCTCTTATCAGCACATTCTTAGTGCTCCTCAGTACCCTCACTGTATTTTAAGAGATACCCTAATGGTATTTCGAGTATTAACCTCGGATAATGCCTTTACTGCATTTTAGCAATAACATTGATGAATGTAGTATTTCGTATAATACCCTGACTGTATATCGAGTAATATGCTGACTGTATTTTCAGTAATAACTTGGAATATCATACCCTGACTGTATTTCGAGTATTATCTTCCCTGAATTTTCTGTAATAAATTGACTGTAGTATCTCGAGTAACAGCGTAATTCCATTTTAAATAATACTATGACTGTAGTATGTCTAATAATAACTTGACTGTACGTCGAGTAATATCATGATTGGGATTTGAGTAATAACGTGACTGTAGTATATATATCTATTTCGAGCACTCTGGGAGCGCATGCCTCTGCCAAGCAAGGCAAAGGTAATGAAGATTCAGATTAGTTCTCGAACTAAGATTTCCTGTGTATCAACACCAAAATCTAGTCATTTAGGCCTATTTTGACAGTAATAACAGTTTCTTCTAGTTTGTTGAAAGTCCATTCATAATTTTCTGTTTTATGATGATAACACACATTCTGACAAATATTAGTCTTACACACAAAAAACCAACCGAACATCATCAAAATATAATAATTTAAGTATATCAACATTATTGCCCATGCTTGTAAATTTCACAAGGATCTGTTCATAACTTTTTGAGTTATTTTGCTAACAAGCATAAAATCCTACACAGAGACAAACGAATTGATAAATCGTCACGAAAATTGGTTCATTTACTCTTCGTAATATATCTATCACTACTCACGCAAATTTCATTAAAAATCCGTCTATAACTTTTTGAGTTATAACATTAATAAAAAATAAGGCAGACGAACAACCTAATGAATGGATCTTCACCAAAAGTTAATCATCTGTTCATCCTAGCATACCTAACAATCCCCGTAAATTTCGTCAAGATACGTTCATAACTTTTTGAGTTATCTTGGTGACAGACAGACAAACACACAAACTCGTCGAAAATATAACCTATTTGACGAAGGTAAATACTATGACTGTACTTCGAGTAATGCCCTGACAGTATTTTAAATAATACCATAGCTGCATTTCGACTAATACATCAGGTGGAAGAATGGCAGAGTGTCAGACTCTCACTATCGAGCACCGGGATTGAGACTGTCTGCCAGGCAGGCGAGTTCTTGTGGTGCTTAGCTTGCTGAGTTGACCTTTCCTGCCATGGAATATATTGCAGGGATACAGACCATTACCATAACTCGGGACGATCGATAGGGGGAGGAAGGTAGTCGCAGATTGTCGCATGAGCTTTCCGCCCCTGAGGCCATAAATCCGATAATCTGTGATCGACTGCAGCTGTGCAGCCCTCCGTTGCCAGCGGGCATATATTTGCAGCACGGACCAGTGCATGCGGGTCTCAAACCTGGGGTGTGCGGTAAAGCTGACTTGACATTTACCTTCACGATATTTCGAGAAGAACCTTGACTGTATCTTGAGTAACCGGTCATAAAATTTCAGTAATGTCTGTTACAGCTGCTATAACGAAGCGGCTCGATGAACAGTCAACCTCTACCGTGCCTGTGTTCGAGAACGGCGGCTGAGGTCGCCAATATTCTTGCCTGGGACCGGTGGCTCTCTGTCACTAACGGTGAGAGGTCGCGCCGTGCTTCATATGCAGCTTGTCTATCTGTGTAAGTACTCGTAGCAGTGGGTTATGATTGTCAACAAGGGCTAGTTCATTCCTTCCATTTGGCTCAAATATGAACTATTTTGTCACATTATGCAGTTAATAATTATTTGCATTTTTCATACTAACGTTTCAAGATTTTGGAATCATCTACAGGCAATGAAAATAAATATCACAGAACAAATTTAGAAACAACCGAGCAATCTATTTCATAGTTTCAATATTTTAAAATCTTATTATCAATGAGATTAGATTATTCAATGAGTAACATACGGTCCGCAAAACTTTCACAATTGAAACGTTGCTTAAACACTAGCTATTGCATCTATAATGCTCATGTTTATGAAATAATGTGATAAACGTTCATCTATTACTCCCCACTTTTTGTACCTTATCGTATATGTAGTTAGTAGAATGAAACATAGTGCAATATGTTTTGGGTTGAAATATTGCTGCAGATTTGGTTATCAGAGTTTGAAGCGCGTGCCATTCTACTAATGCCAGAATATTCACCCATAGTTGCCAGTGCTCACATTATTACCTCCGCCAAGGAGGTTATGTTTTCGCCGTGTTTGTCTGTCTGTCTGTCTGTCTGTCTGTCTGTTTGTCTGTTTGTCTGTTTGTCTGTTTGTCTGTCACCAGGATAACTCAAANCTCGCCCGTTTTTCCTCCGCTTCCCGTGCCGCTCGACGCTTATATGAGGACCCCATAGCGCACCGTGGTCATTCGCCCTCTAGGTCCCACCCTGCTAACACCATCACATTTTAGGTCTTCTTAAATAATTTTTTTTTTGTTAGAGATCCCTAGAAGATTTTAGTAGGTTTTTGAAAATGGGATGAAAGTTCCCGAAACGTCAATTTTAATATTAGTTCGTTGTCGACTTTTATTTCAATATGATAATTTATGTATATCAATATTACTGCCCATGCTTATAAATTTCACAAAGATCTGTTCATAACTTTTTGAGTTATTTTGCTAACAAGCATAAAATCCAACACAGAGACAAACGAATTGATAAATCGTCACGAAAATTTGGTTCATTTACTCTTCGTAATATACCTATCACTACTCACGCAAATTTCATTAAAAATCCGTCCATAACTTTTTGAGTTATAACATTAATATAAAACAAGGCAGACGAACAACCTAAAGAATGGATCTTCACCAAAAGTTAATCATCTGTTCATCCTAGCATACCTAACAATCCCAGTAAATTTCGTCAAGATACGTTCATAACTTTTTGAATTATCTTGGTGACAGACAGACAAACACACAAACTCGTCGAAAATATAACCTCCGTGACGAAGGTATATACTATGACTGTACTTCGAGTTATGTCCTGATAGTATTTTAAATAATACCCTAGCTGTATTTCGACTAATACATCAGGTTTAAGAATGTCAGAGTGTCAGACTCTCACTATCGAGCACCGGGATTGAGACTGTCTGCCAGGCAGGCGAGTTCTTGTGGTGCTTGGCTTGCTGAGTTGACCTTTCCTGCCATGGAAGATATTGCGGGGATGCAGACCATTACCATAACTCGGGACGATCGATAGGGGGAGGAAGGTGGTCGCAGATTGTCGCATGAGCTTTCCGCCCCTGAGGCCATAAATCCGATAATCTGTGATCGACTGCAGCTGTGCAGCCCTCCGTTGCCAGCGGGCACATATTTGCAGCACGGACCAGTGCATACGGGTCTCAAATCTGGGGTGTGCGGTAAAGCTGACTTGACAATTACCTTCACGATATTTCGAGAAGAACCTTGACTGTATCTTGAGTAATCGGTCATAAAGTTTCAGTAATCTCTGTTACAGCTGCAATAACAAAGCGGCTCGATGAACAGTCAACTTCTACCGTGCCTGTGTTCGAGAACGGCGGCCGAGGTTGCCAATATTCTTGCCTGGGGACAGTGGCTCTCTGTCACTAACGGTGAGAGGTCGCGCTGTGCTACATAGGCAGCTTGTCTATCTGTGCAAGTCCTCGTAGCAGTGGGTTGTGATTGTCAATAAGGGCTAGTTCATTCCTTCCATTTGGCTCAAATATGAACTATTTTGTCACTTTATGCAGTTAATAATTATTTGCATTTTTCATACTAACGTTTCAAGATTTTGGAATAATCTACAGGCAATCAAAATATATATCACAGAACAAATTTAGAAACAACCGAGCACTCTATTTCTTAGTTTCAATATTTTAGAATCTTATTATTAATGAGATTAGATTATTCAATGAGTAAAATACGGTCCGCAAAACTTTCACATTTGAAACGTTGCTTATACGCTAGCCATTGCATCTATATTGCTCATGTTTATGAAATAATATGATGAACGTTCATCTTTTACGCCCCACTTTCTGTAACTTATCGTATATGTAGTTAGTAGAATAAAACATAGTGCAATATGTTTTGGGTTGAAATATTGCTGCAGATTTAGCTATCAGAGTTTGAAGCGCGTGCCATTCTACTGATGCCAGAATATTAACCCATAGTTGCAAGTGCTCACATAAGCTACTATTGTTCTAACTATAATATGTCTTTATAGTTACATTCGTGTTAATTTGTATTCTCTTTCAATATTACTGGAATATTGTGGCACAGTAGCGAGCCTTAATGTATGCATTTTCAGCTATGACCGAGTGATCCTGTATGCTAGCTTAATTCCTGCAAGGATTCTAGCTTTTCCATGCCTCTCTATGCTTTTTTCAGCGATTTTGAAACATTCCATTATTTTCATCAGCCCCAGAATCATACAAATATTTACTGACGCCATAATATTGAGGCATAGTCATGAGTCCTTTCGTTTTTTCGAAGATACTGTAGTATTTCTATATTTTCATCAGTCGTTAAATGATGCGCATTGCCACTAGTACAAGAATATTTTGACAAGCTGTAGTCATGAATCGTTGTGTTTGTGAAGCGATACTAGAATATTGTGTGTTGCTATCAGTCCCCGAACAACAGGCATCATTACCCAGTACATTCTGACATATATTCCAGTCAAAGTCGCCCTACGTTCTCTTTCAGCGATGCATTAATATTCCCGTAATGCCATCAGTCAAAGAGCAATACGCATCTTCATCGATGTCAGAACGGGTAAGCATAAATTTTGTGTTCGTCCGCATGTCCTCAGAGCTTCTAATTCTCGCCGACTATCCGAATTTTCTGCACTCTTGAGCCCTTCATTTTTTCCCCAAGCTAAGTCCGAGAGCAAAAATTTCATTAAGAAGAGGAGATGCAATTGTCGAGACAAGTCTGACGAAAAAATGTCGCTCAAGAACCAATTATTCTGAAGATTTTTTTCCCTCCCTTTTTGACGAGTCGCGAGTTAGGAAGGTAACTTCAGAAGCTTTCTTATTAATGTGAAAAACTTAAGTGATGGATGCAATTTTGCTTTGTCTCTCGACTCGAAAATTTTCAAGGACTTCTTTTAAAAATGGAACTTAAAAATATATAACTTTCGATAATTGAAAACGAATTCGAGCCGTAGAAACTGAGGACAAGCAGAGAATTTTAGCAGTTTCATGGGTACTTGGACGCCTCAACTTTGTCGGAAACTAAGAAGTTTATGATTTTTTATTTAACATTATATTTTTGGAGCAACAATTGTTGCCAGGCGGCAACGAAAAAAGGCTTCATAGGTGTACTGTTTTCAAGGAATTTTTAATGAATAATAATAATTTATATTGATTGGAAAAACTCATGAGCTTTATACAGTACAAGGAACACGAACTAAGTCTGATACAAATTCAAATATATTCCGGGGAAATATAATAAGGTTTAATTAAGACAAATGGCGACAAAAAGTGAAGATACGAATAGTCTAATACAACTTGGACTAAAAACTGCAAACTATATAGTTGGGCCGTTCACGAACTGGGATAATAACTGGTTACATGAAAAGTGCCTAGTACCATTTGAACTAAAAACTGGAAACAGGAATAGGTGTTACACAATACGAGGAAAAACTACAGGCGCGACTAGGGGCTATTTATAATTTGGGCTAAGGATGGGAAACATGAATGTGGTTACAAACAAATTGTGACTCAAACTGGAGACTAAGTCAGGACCCAATATGAAATTGTAATACAAATCGGAAAAAGGAGTAGAGTTTAGCGAAAGAAGTTCCATTTATTTCATATTAACAGCTCTTTTCATAAGTTTTCAGTTTAAGTATGTAGAATCTATCTTCATCAAGTATTATGGTAAAACATGCGTCACTATAGCCACCGTATATACAGTATGTCGTTATGGCGTCTGATTCTTGCAGAAATATTCTAGTGTGCGTATGCATGGCTTTTCTCCAGGTACAACAGTTCTACTTCTGATTATCATAAATTCTTGGTTAGAATGTTCTTTCTTCCACTTTCTTGTTTTTCCTCTGTGTTAATCCGCGCTCTGAGGGGCCGGGCCATGGGAGGTTGGTGGAGACACCAATATGTCCACCGTGACTGTTGTCCCCCACAACCTGGCGAACCTGTGGGTTATGTGAGCCTTACTCGGAAGCATCTCTACCGAGTTCTGCCTCTGCTTTTCACTTGTATATGGGATTCTGTTTTTCATTTCCTTTGTATATTTTTGTATATTACTGTACTGTATGCGAACCTCACGGAGCTTGACTTTGTGTTCTGTGGTATGGATGTCGTGTGGTGCTCCGAGACATTGGTGACTGGCAGGAGGCACGATGCTGAGCTTGCCTTGGCGGGTTTTCAGTCCCCTTTTCGTAGGCTGTGGGGATCGACGCCTGGATTCCGTGGAATGGCCATCTATGTCTGGAGTCCGCCGTCAGTGCACGAATGGGCCTGTCATGAGATCATTGTTGTAAGGGTGTGTGGCCGACTGAATAATTTTTATTTATTCTCCTTATATCGGAGCCCTGAAACTGATGCTTCTTTTTCTGACTGTTTGTTCACGGCGATGGCCTCGATTCAGACCACGGATCCAAAGTCAGCGTTTGTTTTTGTGGGAGATGTTAATGCACACCACAGGGACTGGTTGGGGTCTGCATCACCGACTGATTGTCATGGTGATGCTGCGTTAGACTTTTGCTCCTTGTCTTGTTGTGGGCAGCTTGTTCGCGGGTCCACCAATATTGCTGGTAAATGTCTCGAGCTCGTCATGTATGATGTCCCGGACTTGATGACGGGGTCAGTTGGCTCCCTTATTGGCTCTAAAGGCTACTCACATCTTGTTGTGTCCTTGGACCAGAATCAGGTTGTTCCTGTGGTAGACACCAGGAGAGTGGCGTTCGCTAAGAGCAGGGCTAACTGGGTGGCTACTGCTCAGGCAGTAAGGGCGTTATCTTGGCGCAAGATTATTCACGATGAGGATCCTGTCTCTGAGCTTAACGACTTGAATGTGTCCATTTTGAAGAGGTTTGTCCCTAAGAGGACATTTCCTGTGAGGCCTCAGGATAAGCCGTGGTGCAACGAAAAGTGTCGGCTATTTTTCGAAGCTAAACAAACGGCTTAACGGGCATGACGGTGTTCGCGTGACCTCACGTTGTGGCACACCTATGTTGATCGTAGGGCTGAGGCTAAGCGTATGTATGAGGAGGCACAGCATCGTCTGAGGCAGCGTTCCAGGGAGTCTCCGCTCAGTATTGACCAACCACATCGTTGGTGGAGTGAGCTGAAGGGTTCAGTGTTCGGTTCTGAACCTTCGTTGCCGCCCCTTGTTGGTCCCGGTGGAGGTATCATTTCTGATCCCTTGGCTAGGGCGGAGCTTTTGACGGTTCACTTCGATGGGAAGCAGAGCAGAGAAGAGATGTGTTCTCATTGCCTCATGGATACCACATTGATCCTCGCTTGACCTCTATGGCGTTCAGATCTGGTACAATCAAGGTGCTGCTTGAGGGCCTTGATCCGTACGAAGGTGTGAATCCGGTGAACATGTTTCGCTTAGATTAGATAGGCGGCAGTTGACGAACCAACAGGCCCATTCTCAAAGAGACACCGAAATTTGCGCCCCAACCTTCCAAGAGCTATTGCCATTAAGTGAGTAGGATATAAATGACTGGGGGAAAGAGAAGAAGAGGAAAAAAAAGAAGAGGAGGGAGAAGAGTCTCAGCAAAAAAGAGACGATCACGAATGCACAAAATTATTTTTTTTACCTCATATTAGGAGGTTGGTGTCGCGTACTTCCACTAAGACTGGGCTCCTGCGTAAGGTAAATTTTATGTTTGGTGACAGTGATGTTGTCTGCAGATGTTTTTATGCCTTTTTACTGATTGGGCTGGAGTATTCCTGACCGGTCTGGACTTGAGCTGCTGACACTCACTTGCGTCTGTTGGATCGACTTATTAGTTCAGCCAGCAGGCTATGCGCTGATAATGATCTAGTGAACCTGCCCCACAGGAAAAGAGTAGCAGAGCTGTGCATGTTTTATAATGTGTACAACAATTAGAGGCATTTGTTGTATTCTTCTCTTCCTGCCATTAAGGTCTTTGGGAGAGACACACGTGCTGGGTGCCAGGCGCAATCCTTCACATTAGCGGATGTTTGATGTCGAACTAATCAGTGCTTCGTGCTCTGGTGGGTTAAGGTTGCTCCATCGTCTTTTGGTCGTACTGGCCTGCAGGAGGTTAAGTCTGTTGTTAATGGCGTTTTGCTGGATTTCTTTTAACAGCGCTCTGGGCTTCCCGGTGTTGCAAGATGCTTCATTTGGGTTGTATTACTCGTCCGTGGGAGCTCAATCGTGAAGTTTTAATAATATTAAAAGAATGAGTGTACACATTAGAATGTTGTACGTACACATTAGAATATTGCACGTGCGACACGCATATATGACAGTTTTTACCTGACTTTTCTCCAGGTATAACTTTTATACATCTGATCATCATTACTTCTCGGTAAGAAAGTTTTAAATTTTCTATTTGTCACCAGAGAGTTTCTATCTAATTTCTTGGACAGACGTAATTTTACTCTATTTGATCCAACTTAAACTTAGTCACTGCGAGTAGCTTTGCTGTGTCGGTTTTAATTGTATTTTTGTCACCATAGTTAACTTATCACAGAAGGTGTTATTCAGCTATAATCCCCAGATGTAGGTGCAGCACTTCAACTTGTGTTTTATTTTGTGTATATTTGTAGCAGGCTGTTGAGTATCAGCAAAAATGTATAATTCTCAGCGTGTCTGTCTGTGTATCTGTCCTTCCACCGGCGGGTGTATAGCTTGTTTCACTGCTGCCCTGAGTGCTACGTCGAAGGCGGTGATGAGTGCGTGTATGTGTGTGTCGTCCCCTGATCGAGGTGGGACTTGGTGGGTCGCAGGCTGGGACGTCCCAATGTTTTTACAACGTTGGGTCGAGTTAACTGTAGTCACCACGCACGACTTTACCCCATTAATTTTATTGCTGGTTTCAGTCCCAACAGGCAAGTTTTCCGCACCTATTTTATCCCTCACTTCAGTCACCACATAGTGCTGCATCTGCATCTCTGTTATTAGATGACCTTACCCCCAGCATTACAGCCCCTTGCATCGCATTGCTTCTCATGCCACAGAAATGTGATCCCTCTCCCTCACTTCTAACCATTAATCATTCATCTATTTAAGACTTTGATGCCGAACGAGGAAGGGAATTAAAATCCCGCGTATTTTATCTTCTCCGCAGAGAGAAAAATAAATATGGGCCAACTTATCAAGTGTTTGTGGGCTTTGCCTGCTGCTTCTGTAATCCCACTGAAAGGCAACGACCAAAGCACTTCAACCTTTTCGATTCTGACGTTGCGGTAAACATCGACGATAGAATTCTGGCTTTTAGTGAAAGTTGCGCCATGTTATTTGAAGAGATGGACTGCACTGCGTAATTTTTGGGTCCGCTCTTAGAAATTGGGAGATAAGTAGGGTATTTTGAGTGATAGATAAACAGAAGATTATAAGTGACGGAGAGTTCGTTTCGTGAATTTTTAT
>LQNS02020119.1:4802360-4816824 GCA_001587735.2 Parhyale hawaiensis | reverse complement strand
TTATCTGTCCATTTTCTGTCACGCTTTAAGAAAACAGATACACGGAAATTAGCCCGAGTTGGATGCATTGGTCGTCTTCTCAAGCTCCATTGAAAACTGATAAGCAGAAAATAGGCCGAGTTGCAGATGATGGCAAACTTACACTATATCTGCTCTCCCTTGTGCCCGGTAGACCGTGAAAATTTCACGGGTCCAGCTGAAAACGAATTGGTAGAACTTTGACGAGGTTGCAGTTGATAACAAACGTATGTTAATCAGCGACAGGTGAAATTCAAACAACGAAGATATCGAAGGCTTAGTCTGATTTGAACGAGTATTACCTTCGCCCTACAGCTAATCAATGGCAAAGTATAGGGTGACTTTATGTCTGAATGTATTGCACAAGTTGAAATCCCAGCACTGAAGATCCTGTATCTGAAGCTTCCGTCAGCACTCTCATGCATTATGATTCTTAGTTTCTTCCTTCAATTTATTTCATTGCACCCGTTATTCTTCCAACATTAATTCAGTGGTCGATGAAACAGCTTCCGCGAAGCTACAAAGCATTGGACGTATAGGCAATCCTACTGTATCTTTGATACCAAATCAACTCTGTAACATTGAGCTTTGCTGATTGCAATGAATTTTCTCCATGTCAGAGAGAGAGAGAGAAAAAAATTTTGATGTTCAGCAGTTGTGAAGCTGTGAGTGCTCATCTCCAGGGACTTTTAGGTTAGCAATAACGAAAGATGAGCATGATCAATGACGACGGTTCATCACAAATTCTTCGCTGTCATATTTTAACAGCGCGGCCCTGTAGTTTCTTCATAATTTTTGTGAGAAATTAGCGACAATAACGACATCACATTTGACGGCTTGCATTAAATTGCGCGTTCGTATCCATGATACCACCGCTGTGTAGATGTCAACAGTCTCGCCAAGAGACAATGGTGACGTCACAATGGAATGGAACGGTCGATGTGACGTGCGTTTATGCCGAGGCCACACTATGCATTTGCACTGGCAACTTGATGAGACGATGCGAGACTCGGACAACGCCATTTATGCTACCGTATCTATGCTACTGATATCTAATATGAATCGAAACGAGACGCGAGCTGCTCGTCCCAGCAACCAGTTGGGTATGCGAATGTACATGTGGTGCCGGCATAAGAAGTTGTGCGTCAGTGTCTACCTTTGTCTGCGGCTAACACAGTAGTGCACAGTACTGCACTAATTACTACTAGGTAAGTTTCGCTACACCATTGTGCTGGGCACTAGGTGCAGTGTCTGTAATCCCCGCAGTTCCCTGTAGCCCAAGAGGAAATTACAGGCATTTATCGGATGTTATCCGATGCCGCCTACTATTTTGTCGTAGGCAGCCAATAAATGCTTGTCATATTTCCGATTAATTGGGTACAGATGGCAGTGCGCCCTGTCAACGTTCCGGATTTTTTTTCCGTAGTGAGATGTCTCCGTATCAGGACCTTTTCCTATTATCAGGATTCTCTGGTTGAGGAGTTTCACTGCAAATAGTAAATTTTGAATATAGAAGAAATCTACTGCATGCCAACGATGCTAACCATCATACTTAGTGTATGGTAGATTATGTATTTAGCCGTTGAATGAAATACCACAACTACTGCGGCATTCCACTAAGCGTAGTCACTGCGTACCCTAAACGACGGCCCGTACCAGATAGATATGTACCGTTCAGAAACATCGCTATATTTATTGTTTATTATATATATATATTTAGGTTTTAGGTTATTTACCAAAAAATATTAAAGTGTCTCTTACTTGAAGTTCTAAAAATTGCCTACCGGTCAGTCCTATATCAATAGGCATCATGCGGCCTATTACACTAGCCAACAAAGTTTAACTTGGTTTCGGCTACTTGAGTAAATGTTGGTATATTTCATTAATTTATCTCCGCTGAATCCAAATCTGTGCTGAGATTTATTTTAGCACCTAAGGTTCATTAGATATTTGTACTTAACCATCTCGAAAGAATAGCACTATACGATACGTCTGAAAATATTGCCAGGAGGCGTTCAGCTGGAATAGCATTGATGAAGCATAGGCAATAGCGAGTCAATACTGGAAAATAGCACGTGATGGACAAAAACGGTCTTCAGATGACGAGTAACATAGTGGAACTGATTCAAATAGAATTGAAAGAATTTCAGTAGCAAATTGCTTATTGACCAGTGTCATCATACAATGGGAAATTTTATAAACTATTAGGTAGTGTCAGTTACATAACCAGAGAAATTAATGCCTAAACTTACTGAGAAAGAAAGGATTAAATTCAGCAGCAATGTTGTTTTTGCTTGGTAGTGTCATGGAAAGTCGCCGCTCTGGGGATATTGGATGAACCACCATAACACTTTCTCGGCGTCTAAACACAGCACTTTTCCGCTAGAGGTTCCAAAGCTATCAGGGAGTCGCCGCGGGCGACACGTATATTTGCTGGATGATATCAACGGTCTAAGAAAAGATGCACTGAATTACATATTAATTTAACTTCTTTTCAGCTGTTCATCGGAAGACGTGTTGCAAGCCCCGGAGCGAAACCTTGACTTCTCTAAATGCTCTAATATCACTGCGGCCAAATTGGCAGCACTGCTGCAAAACTGTTGTCGTACTATGATTGTTAACGAAGATCTGGTAAAGACTCGTCTAGAAAGATTTTGCCAGGACTTGTTGAACAAAAATTCTGGAAAATCTGTCATGAAAATTTGGCGAAACCGTTTTCTTTTTCAATCCCTATTATTTCGACTTCAGGTGAGAAGCTTACCGTGTACGTATCACATATTAGAGAAATTCAGGACATTTCAACGACCCCTGCGTTTTTACGTTTCCTTTCAAGCTTCTAAGCATAGAATGAAAGGCGGATCATTTTTGCAACCTCGGCATATGGTCTGTTTCCCTTCAAGTTCAAGGTATGAAGCATATAATGGAAAAACGGGAGATTTCTATAACTCCCGCGTATAGTTTTTTTCCCTTTATTCCAAACGTCAGACGCAGGCGCTGCGGCCCAGCGATAACGGTGCCAGATGTCATTGCTGGGGCGGAGAGGTAGGAATGAAGCTTAAATTGCCGCGAGATAAGGCAAGGAGGCTCAAAATGCAAAAACTGCAGCACTTTAATCGAAAATTGCATCGCTTCTACAGAAAAAAATTCCAGCGATCTTTTCGAAAATTTAAAGTTTCTGTAATAGAAAAAGAGTAGCTCTGTAATCGAAAAATAGCAGCGTTCTTTTTTTTTGCAAGCTTTGAGCAGCTCTATTACAAAACTTGCAGCCTTCTAATAGAGAAACTGCAGCTCTGTAATCGAAAAAATGGCAGTACTATTTTCGAAAAATATATGTCGTTTTTATATCATAGAAAAAATGTACTGCTATAATTGAAAAAACTATGCCTTTGTCATGAATTATTTGCAACTTTCTGTCCGAACTACACCAAACGAAAGTAAGATTTTCTGAAAAGCTGAAACACAATTAGAATTTAGCTGCGATTCCTGGACGCTTGCTTAAAATATGAAAAAAGTGACTCATTCTAACCATATAAATAACTAAACGTCTTATTCTTGACAAGAAATCCTGTTAGTGAAAATTCTTCATCTACTTCCCTTGTCTTCTCTTTTTTTTTCCTAAGTCATCTAACTGATACTGACATAACGGCAATAGCTCATAGAGGGTCGGGGCGTAACTCCCGGCTAGTCTCTGGGAATAGGCATGGTGGTCCGTCTACTGCGCCTATCTAATCTAATCATCTATTTAAAGATTCTGTCACTGCTCTTGAGTTACATAAACCAGTCAAGTGCTATCACTCGTTGATACCACAATAAGCGTAAGAATATTTCTAAAGGTTAATAATGTCTTAATCAAGCTCAAAAGTTCCGCCATTGCCAAGTATCACAAGCCAGTTAAGTATTTTTTTTACGGCTGCTACTGAGTACTTCAATAAGGTTAACAGTTTTCCTATAGTTTAATGTTTTAACCAAGTCAATTTCTTTTTTAAATGTCATAACCTTGCTTCCAACTGTGTCCCTGTTCGCCGCTCTCACCAGGTGGAAGTGTCTGGCACTCCATAGTGAGTATTTTTATAAATCAAGAAATTATCTATGATAAATATTTCCACACGGTGAAAAATTCTGATTGTCTTATCTGAAATATGATTAAATCTCAACTGTAAAAAATAAAAATACATTTTAATACAATATTAACTCAAATAAGTCGGCAGAAATGTGCAATAAAAGCTGGCTGTAGACCAAGAATTTAATATATTTTTATGCAGATTATTAGGTTAGCAAGGTACCCAATGCGGTAAGCTCTATTGAGGCATCGCCATCCTTCTCTGAGGCATAGCTTGGCTTTTATTCCTCGTAAAGGAATATTTTATACCCAGGCAATATCCATCAAGTATTAATATGCCTACAAAGAAAGCCTTCGAAACACAATGGAGGAATACGGTCTACGCAAAATGATCCCTGCAAGGCGTCTGACTGGGAGAGTACTGTGATGAAGCTGATGGGAGTTAGTAGTGCCTCTTCAGAGGTGGGATACGAGATCCTTACAGTTATATATTCTTATCTCATTATCTGTTATATGAACGTTAGTCTTTTTCTCTTTAAAAACGCTGGCGAACATATTTGTACGCATGACCCTCCTGCTTTAATGATGACGTAATAAATAAGCCATGACTATAGAGGCGGGTATAACTGAAAATATTCCATTTGAATCATAATCAGAGATCGGGTATTGCTGACAATATGAACTCTGATATTCTTTTGGAAAAGATATTGAAATATTCAGCATCAATATCTTCAGGGCGCGTGAACTGTTAGCCAACGGATAGAGCTGGTCGAGCAATATACAGAAGCACTACATTTCAAGCCGATAGATAGCGCATTGCTTTCCGAAGTCGGAGAGCTCCCAGAGAAAAGATGCATCCACTTAACCACCCAAAATGATTATCGTTAGGTAGCGTTCACATCCTTGTACTGCAAACTTGTGCGAAGTTTGACGTTGGTAGCGCAAAGCGTTTCTGAAATCAGCGCACGGGATTAAAATAAATGCTCCTACCAATATACCGCAAACTCGTTGACATGTAGCTCTCAAAGACAGTTGAGGGTCGAAGTTCATGGAGGGTGCGTTTCTGGTCGTTTCATCTGCAGAGAAGAGTATAGAATTCATGTGGCTGTTTTACTTTTTAGTACATAGCACAAATAGTACAAGCCAGGCTCTATTACTGGTTCCGCGATTTGGCACAGTAAAACAAATGGAAGGCAAGAAAGCTTAACTAGACGGCCTGACTAGGGTAATGTCTCAATTACCGAATGCCCATCTATTACCGAATATAGGTAGGAATCTTATTGCATTCGGTAATAGAAAGGCATTCGGTAATTGAGACATTACCCTAGCTCACAATTTTGAACACAGAGACGTATAGACAACTCAGCGGAGCTAGGGCTACCCTTGAGTGAGTTACTTAATTCAACTTTACAAGCATACGCACTGGCCTACTAGTATAGTGTACATAAGCTTCCGATGTAGCTGTATGACAGTATCTAGTCAATCGAACTGGAGTTAAAAATTACGAGTCTTTTGAGTAGTCGTTTGTTTTGGTTTCTGCTGTAACAACTGTATGACCAGCACCAGGGAATGAAAATATCTCTTCTTCGGTTACAGTGAACAGGATATGTCTGAATGAAATAGATTACAAAGTAATTGCGAAGTGAAACTTGAGAAGTAGTAGTAGAATATAAATTAAACACACAGCGAGATTATTTCATGTAATAGGTGAAATGTAATAAAAAGTTACAGCACATCACAGAGTGAAAAAAGTACCTTAAAAAGAATAAAAAAACTTTCCGAAATCTAACATTGCAGTGAAAGAAAGTAGTAAGAGTTCTGTAAGCGGTACATATAGATTGGTGGGATAATTTGAAGGTAAACTATAAATGAAAATGCTTTGAAACGGAAATTAGAGTATCAGAATTATGGTAACACACACACACACACNCTAACATTGCAGTGAAAGAAAGTAGTAAGAGTTCTGTAAGCGGTACATATAGATTGGTGGGATAATTTGAAGGTAAACTATAAATGAAAATGCTTTGAAACGGAAATTAGAGTATCAGAATTATGGTAACACACACACACACACACAAAACAGATACAGAGTGAGAAGTAAGAATGAAGTTTAAAAATAGTAGTAAGATGAATATCTTCAGGCCTGCATTAACGATATTTGATGCTTCCATTCCAATCTTTATTACACCGGATATGCATTGAGATAGTACGAAAGAAAAAGTCCAGGTTTTTCATTGAAAGCAACACTGTGATCCTCTCAGTTCGACGTATGGCTGGGAACTTTCAGCGTCTCATCATTCAATGGAGAAGCAATTCATTAGTTAAGGTGTTTACAGTCTTGCTGCAGTAACTGAGTAAAAATATTGAGATAGTAGTGTCTACTACGCATCAGATGTTTCTGCTATAAAATGTGTAGTGTAGATAGATGCTGTTCAGATTCATATTTTTTTGCTTTCAATAAAATGAGGTGTTTAGAAACTGTCTTAGGTCTGGTATTTCATTTGTCAAAATGTGCAAAATAAAACAAAAGTTAATCGATTGATAGAAAAAACAAAGTATTTTCCCCAACTTAAATTGCTATACAATTAACAACAAGATACAAAAACCTGAGAGTTTTACATTTTTTTTACGGTATGCGAGATAATATACTCGTTTCTTAAAATATGAGTCATGTTCTTTTCGTAAATCATGCAAGATGAACAGAGAGACATATGATAAAAAGTCATTCTGCAAGCTTTCATGAAAAGAATATTTATTTATTTCCTGAACAAAGAGGGAACACACATTATAAATTCGTTCTGTAAATCGGATTTGCGTTGAATTTGTAATGGATCTAGATCTATCTACAGTGGATCTGAATTAGATCTGTGTTGGATTTGCATCTGTATTATTTGGTGAGTATTAGATCGGCAAAATATTGTATGTAAAATAGAGAAGATGCATGTACCTTACAAATTGAATATATACAATTAAAAAGGAAATTTGTACTCAATTTTTAAAGAAGTAACTCTTTTCTTTTACACAATAAATATCTGTACGCACAGAACTTGAATTTTTACTAGATATGTACCATTGAAATTTAACTGTACATACCCGTACATTGCAAAGCACTTTGCAAAATTATTCAAAATGACCTTCTGCTTGATTACAGAGAAGGTACTTTCTTTACGTCTTATATTCAATGAGTGTGAGCAACAGTTTCTATTTTAGTAGCTAGTAAATTTTTATCTGAAACAGGAAGAACTGTGTACTACGTATATCAAAAACTGGGAAAAAATACTGGTAGTGTAAGGTGGCCAAGAGAGCCTTGCAAACAAGCTATGCCCAATCGCCAAGTGTCGTTCCTTTCCGTCAGAGCTTTCATTAATTTTCCAGACATCTAAGTTTTAATTATGTAGATGCGCTGCATTACTTTCTCCATAGCATTCCTAATATAGAGCTGGACTTTAGCTGCTATGTAGAGCCTGGGAGCTGGAAGAGAATTTGCAGGGAGAAGAGCCCCGGTCCCGCAGGAATAGCATTGTCCCGGCTGCAATCTAACTGCGCTTCTAATTTGCGCNCAGAACACAGGAACGGTTCGAGAGCTCCGGAATAATGATGGCTAACTGGCTGCGTGCAATAGTAATATGATTTCCGGAGTTCCTTTGGTACGTCGACATTAGTAGAAGGGAATAGTTAGTTATTAATAATGTAAAGGATATGAAGAAAAAAATAAAAAAGGGTAATAATAACAGGGAATGAACGTCCTCCGTTACTCTTTTGAGACTGTGGATATTAGTTGAAAAGATTAGTTAGAATAATGAAAAGATACAGCATTTCAAAAATAAAAAAATAGAACATTCTCTAGCTCCCTCCCAGGTGAAAATTGAGCAGAATTATGCTTGATGAATTTCTGCACTTCATGCTAAAACTCTGGTTTGAATATTAGTTTGCTCGCTTGGTTGCTTGTACTGTTGCTTGCATTCTCCCTTGTCTGAGATAGGAAAAAATCGAGTGATACTGAATGGTTTAGAGAATAAAATTACTAGCGACCCATTGAACTCAAAAATTTCCAAGCCAAGTGATGCAGAAGGTCACGGGGGGTCAAAATGGGATTGTAGAACGCATGTGGGATAAAATATTTGGTGTATGGAGTAGCGTAGTTAATCATTCTCATAATGAAGGCAAATACGCAATAATCTATAACTGAACTGACGAACTACATTTGGCAGATGTGATATCATAAAACTTCAGGGAAATAACTCCTAAAATGCAATAGATATTAATATTTTTAGGAAAAAACAGTACATATAGCTCGTCAATATGACGATGAATTAGCAATAACAATATAATCCTTAAAAAAAATACTTAAATCTAACAGATTTACTAAAACAAAAATACATCACTAAGTTATAATAATAATAAATGCGATTTGCATTTTTGCTTAAAAGATTCCAAATAGTAATCTATAAATAAATTCTCACACAATAAAGATACCACATCTTGAAATTTTTCATTTGTCATAAATATTGTAGAGGTAATTATGATAAAAATAATTGCATCAAAAATTAGGTTAAATCTTTGGATTTGGCGATATAGTCCAAGTTAACATGGAATAAATTCGAAAAATAAGATAACTCTGATATAGAATAAACTTGAAAAAAATTGATAAAGTACTGATGATGTGGTAGTAATTTACTGCAACAGGGCTCATTGATAGTTACTGTAACAGCAAAAATTTGACCGACTGAAACAAGGTGATTTTAATAGGATTAGTTCAAGTTGCGCTAGTGACTTCCCTACTTTTCTTGCACTAGAAATGTAGCAACATTTTAGGGAAATGACAATTATTAGTCAAGAATAACATAGAATAAAGAACATTGAAAATAAGTAATAATACATAGAAATTAGTTTTCGTCAATATAGAAATGACAAAAGTTTCCTAAAAAACAAAGTGTCTCCAGATTCTATGAAGTCAAAAATCAACGAATTGTTTTTTTCTCTGAAAACTAGGAGAGCCACTCCAGGTGCCACTTCCGTCGGAAGTGTTCTCTAATATTTTTACTGTTTTATGAACTTAGCGTAAATGTGGGTCATTGTTGCAAATTAAAAGTATCTACAGCTGTTGTTAGATCTCTACAATAAACACGGCAATTTACAGTATTTTTAAAATTTATTTTGTGTTTCATCATAGATCACACCATACATTGACTGGACACTGGCCCTTGAGGAAGATTTCGGTCTCGCAATTGGGCCTGGCTGCACGGTGCCGCATGTGCATTTTTATATGTTCTCCCATTACTATTTCATATTTTATTGAGGCTATTTGACTTAAATTATTTTACATTCAACAATGCTTGGTAAACCTGAAGATATATCTAAAACTTCTATACGCAACAAATTCACAAAAATATTAAGGCTTGAAGTGTAATTACGTAGAGCAACTATTTATGGCATCCTTTGATATTCAGAACAGACTGCAGAGCTGAAAGGTGAATTGGAGTAGCTTGCAGTCAATATGTGATGAAGCCCGGCCAGCAGTGAAGTGATGAAGCACTGGCCGCTAGAAAGTGACTAGCATTGGAAGCAGTGGAGCAGTGAAGGGAGATAGCATTGGCAGCAGTGGAGTGATATCGCATTGGCGGCCGTGAAGTGCTCTGAATGAGGAAGCATTGGGCGCCATGAAGTGATGTAGTATTGATGGCGCTGAATTGATTCGGCATTGACAGCAATGAAGTGATATTGTATTGGTAACCGTAAAGTAATGTAGCTTTGACAGCTATTAAACAATATATCATTGGCCGCCTTGAAGTGATGAAATGTAATGTAGGCCACTGTTAAGTGATTCAACTCCACAACCATGATGTGTTTCAACTAAGGCAAGCAAAAACTCTAAGAACTAATGCCGACAGTTTTCTGTCCTGGTTCAATGCCTTTCTGACACCTACGTTGAGAGGCCATTCTGTGCTGCAGGTGCAGCTCGTCTGTTCGTGTAAACCCTATAGTAGCACTGGGCCGTGGATGTTCGCATGGCTCTAAATCTAGACATTACCAGCAGCGACATGGCTACAGAAGCAGTTCATGAAATCTGGTAACCTGGTGCTCCCTTGGCTATCTGATGAGTTTTCAGTATCATTCTTACCCGCCACTGGCCAAACCACAGGTGGGCACTTAGGGCGGCCCCCTGGGGCCATATGCGTCCAGTTACAAGCGTAGTTATCACTCCAAGTTTGCGGCCCCGGCTTCTTTTCACTCTCATATGCGTGGCGAATGAACTTTGGGAAAAAGTTAGGAACGAATTTGGCTGAACTAAAACTGACGTATGTCTGCACCTGACAGCCCGCGACCCACGTCAGCGAACTGGCTGCAGCATACAAAAATAATGAATTTAGTCTATTACTACATTGGAACAAGCCTGCCTTTTTTGGACACTTGAAAACAATGCCATTCATATGAGAAGGACGTTTTTTGGGGGGGATTTTTGAGGAAACAACCTATGACCTTGGGAAAATCGCTAACTTTGGCAACCCTGGGCGGAGAAGGACAGATACATAGACTCGCTGATAACTCTACATCCAGCCGATCCTCTGCTGGGATGTAATTAGCGTATCCCTCTGCTATTCTTTGGCAAATGCTGTACCATGCCTATGTCGTCAACAGTGAGGATATCAACCGTGATTCTGTGTATCCGCACCACTGCAGCATTTTTTTTAGGCTCAGTGCGTCGCCTGTAGTGATGGACCGCATGTGAGGCTTGTCAGTCAGTGCATTCCTACTGTTGTGATGGGATGTCTCGTTGTGTTGCAGGTCATTCTTATCTGCAAGCGCATGGCCAACCAGTGGGCTGTGTGTGTACGGCTTACTAGTTGTTTTGCATCTAGGGGTCAGTCTCGTCCACATTGGCAATCGAAACAGCGCACGCATCGTCTCTTATGTCCTCCTTAAATCGTCTCTGAGAACTCGAGAAGCTCTACCAATTTTCGTTAGAGCTCCTCAAAAATTCTTGTTTACTCCTGCGCTATCAATTAAGGTAATTTTTTTCATCGATTTAAGAAGGCTCCAGAAAATCCCTCGATAATTGGAGTTGTTTGGCGAGCATCTTTTAGCTGTTCCACGTCAGCCTTTTGCTTATTGAGGGCAAATATCCACGAGAATAATTTCTATTTAGTTTTTGCCTGGCAGCTTTGAAACGATCTTCAATTAATACTATGTGATAATTCACGATATGCATTTATTTGTGAAACTATAAATATATGTTTATTTTTTTCTTGTTGCTCTGTACGAAGATAAGATAGGAGGAAATTTGTGTTTCGAAAGAACGCCCATAGCACATCAACGGAGGCGGAACATAGGGTATCAGTTATACGGAAAATGCCACTTGGCTACATAAATTCTAATTTGGAGGTAGGGTATTAAATTTTAGCCCCTGAGAATTTCTTTGAAAATAGATGACAGTGAAGAAAACGGGGGTTTCTTTGAAGTACTTATTTTTTAGTTCCTTTTAATGACGGCGTAGGTCACTATTTAGTTGAAAACTCATTGAAGTCCTTATCGATATATTGATGGGAATTAAAAAAAAATCTATTTTTGGAAGCACTTCCTGGAATTTGATGAAATTACCCTGAAGTACAATTTTTGTTTCCTTTTCGCCTAAGGGTTTTGCAATGATCTTTAAAGAAAGAATATTGTATTTAAGGAAGAGATATTAGTTTTAATTTATAAGAAAGCTAACTTTGGATGCACTTATTGCTTCTTGTTCTAAAGCAGTGCAGAGTGAGGCGACATATATAAGCCCTCGGTAGAGGGACCAAAAAATTGGCTGTGGCTTTTTCATCGTGGCTTTGTAAGGCGGCTGCCTGATGAACTCAGTTCACTTTGGGTATAAGAGACACAATTGAGTGGCATTCACTACATCAGCCGCTTATTCAAGCACAAGAGGGTTCGCGGCACCTGCTGGCAAAAAAAAAATGCCGTTCATGAGGCAGGACTGGACGGGCATATAAGGAGAGAGTAAAGGTAAAGGTAAGGTCAACTTAGACCACACCCTCACCTGGGAAACCCACATGCACTGGTTTGTGCTGCGGCTATAGGCCCACTGGCCCCAGATGAGTAGTCGCAGTAATTTAGATACCGAGTGCTATATCCGTCGAGTGCACTGAGGAACTGAATATCTGAAATTTTAGTCTCGTGGATTGAAATTTTAGTCTCGTGGACAAAGTCTGCAGCTGAATGAGTTGAAGAACAGCATGAGTTTACGGTTTTTAAAGCTAAAAGAAATAATGGCAGGCATCTGCATGCGCCGCCCATTCTAGCCAGCCAGCGTACCAGCCAGCTCACACAATGAAAGCGTGCTGCTCGATAATGAAGCTTAGCTGCGATATGCCGACACTTCCTATACTCCTTCAGAGGCGTCTTGTGGAAAATGCATTTCATTTGCGATACTTGAAACGTCAACTTGATCGCAACTGATGCTGGAGCTTCCACTACGATAACAATACAGATTCTGCTTTGAATCGTCGCGCGTAATTAGTGGTTCTATAATATCACGTGTCCGTCGGCCAATCGTCGCGCTGCGTTATTCATACGCTAGATGCGTTGGACATAGGTTTGCCCTACGTCGTTAACGCCGGCAACACGCCCAAATACGTTACGCGTAAGCTGTATTTAATTTATATAATAGCTCTGTGTACGTTACTAATACGTCCTGTATACGTTCAACTCGTTATTATCGCTCTAGTTACACGCCCAAGAATGAAAAAAAATACGTCGAGAGTTCAACGTGTGTCATCACAATTTTAATGTCAGGCATACGCCGGCTAAATCGTCGTAGTGTGACAGGGCCTTTAGTGAGCAACGGGAGAGCCAGCAGAGAATTATCTCCACAGTGCACGTAACCGCTGACCGCTGGTCTATCTGGTATTCTTCTTAAATGTGAATCCAACTAATTTTTGAACTCTGTAATTTTGATATCAGTGGCGTTTCGATTACGCCGAAGCATTTTGTTAAATTCAACTTTGGGTGCCAATAAAGTTAAACAGAAAGCAATCTTTTGGAAACGATAAGTGGCATTCACCGCAGACTTTTTTTCTATTGGAACAGCAATATCTTTCAAAAACATACGTAGTATTGTACACTGCTACTCTACAATGTTTTTATATGAGGAAAGTAACATCTGGAACTAAACATTTATAATATCTTTTTATATTACTAGTATTTTAAAATCAATGCGTATCTTTGTAAGCAATATCGGATACTCTACACTAACTATATATTTTTTGTATGGGAAAACTAATATATGCTTTATATAGAAAGCAGCGAAAAATAAGAGTGGTCAATAGCCTATATATAACTTTACTCTTTGAGTATCATTGACTACATTGTCCAACCCTGAATAAATTCCATTCTACTAGAAACTTATCAACTTCGAAATAAATTTTTGCCACAATAACCAGTTCTATCTTAGTGGGAAATCAAAATCTTTGAAAGTAATACCTGGTGTTGAACATTAACCAGTTTTATAAGCTTATAGTACGAAATTAGTATCTTTGAAAGTAATGCCTGGTGATGAATACTCATCATTTCAATCGCATTAAAACATCAGTTTCTTTCAAAACGAAACCAACCACTTCTTTTTTTTATTTAGAAATTATGTAATACATACAGTATATCTGAAAGCAATGCCTGAAACAAAACAATGATCGCATTTCCTTCGAATTACGAACGCAATGGTTTTGGAAGCAATAGAAGTCACTGGCCACAAATTCCACTGTTTTTGCCTTCTCTCCGCACCGACATGCAGCCGCCTGAAACTGCCCCGCTGTCCTCACTATAGAGCTGAGGGAGTTCGGGCGCCTCTCATAACTTGGCTTCCTTATGAACTCCATAGCTGTTTAAATGGCTATCATGAACCGAGAGCGACGCTCGTCCGAATTAATTAACTCAGGTTACCAAGTTTGTTCAGTAATACTGGGGGACCTCGTACACAACACGAAATTTGCCTACGCACCTCACTACGTAGCAACCTTAGTGTGTTCTAACCGTGTTATGCGAAGCTGTTAGTATGTTCAAAGCTTATTATAGGACCCACTTAGTATGCGTATGGTCCCAGGCAAGGACCAATACACCTCAGGACCCTGTGGTGTCGTGCCCATGAGATGACCCAATTTGAAAACAGCTCCGGCAGTTTGCACCGAAGCAAAATGGATTCTTGGGGAAAAACGATGGGAAGTGATCGAAAATAATGGGTGACTTGCAGGCGTCGTCGGTAAAAGTTCGAGGATAAAATTAAACGGAAGTAAACTTGGGAAAGAAAAATACACGCGCGGCCGCTATAGCCGGAAATGGAGAACAGGAGAGTTTTACTTGAGTAGCAAATTAAAGGTGAGTTTTATTCGGGGTAAGATGGGG
>LQNS02020119.1:4786366-4799472 GCA_001587735.2 Parhyale hawaiensis | reverse complement strand
AATTGGCCCTGAAATGGACCCTTTCTGCCCGCAAGAAAAAGAAAAGGATGCTTGGGTTTCGCTGAAAGCACACAGACGCACGAAAATTGGCCGGAAATGCAGCCGGTATTCCTTGGTGTGTCGTATTTCTGGCACACAGAAGATGGCCGAGAATGCAAGCCGTGTTCGTGTGTGTTCGTGTGTCTCTGTTATATGTGGCACACAGAAATTGGAGGGTAATGCAGCCAGTGTTCGTGTGTCTGCCGTATTTCTGGCACACAGAAGTTGGCAGGGAATTCAGCCATTGTTCATGTGTCTGCCGTATTTCTGGCACACAGAAGTTGGCAGGGAATGCAGCCAGTGTTCGTGTGTCTGCCGTATTTCTGGCACACAGAAGTTGGCAGGGAATGCAGCCAGTGTTCGTGTGTCTGCCGTATTTCTGGCACTCAGAAGTTGGCAGGGAATGCAGCCAGTGTTCGTGTGTCTGCCGTATTTCTGGCACACAGAAGTTGGCAGGGAATGCAGCCGGTGTTTGTTGTTGTTTTAGATTAGATTAGATAGAAGATAATAGACGGACCAACAGGCCCGTTTCCATAGAGCATCCGGGACTTACGCTCCGGCCCTTCGTGAGCTAGTGCCATTACATCAGAATCATAGAGAAATCTAAAAAAAGAAGACCATGAAGAGAATTAACGAAGTCAAAGAGTTGTTTTGTATTATATATGGCCCTAAGAAGTTGGCCGAGAATGCAATCGCTATTTCTAAGTGTGACGTATTTTTTAATCGTAAGTTTGTTATAGAAATGTAGCCGGCGTTGCTTCATGTGTAGTATTTCTGCCGCAGGGAAATTGATCAAAAACATAAAAAGCAATGTAATTAGAAGACTTATACATAGTTATAAAAAAAGCATTGCCGGACCTTTATATCTTGCATAGAAATAGTAGTTACTGAATTTTGAAACACCAATTTTATTACGTAAGTTTAGCACCACATAACTCCATTATTATCAAAATTATATTCAAATGCGGAACATGACCTTGTGGAATTCTAGATTTGACTGCTCCACTTGACATCGCCGGAATTTGTACATTCAAAGTGAGCAAAATTCATAATGCGAGTCCTACGAAATTATATTGACTAAAGTCAGTCTGTAAATGCAAATGAACTTGAGAACCTCGTCAACCAACGTTGATGCAATGTTGACATTTCAAATAGAAGAATTGAAATGTCAAGACCGCTGTACGCGCTGGGATTCCCGCAGTGGATATTGCTGACCCCTAGGTGGATTTAGGAATGTTAGAAAAAGTCTGTGTTGCGAGATGAAAAGAAGCTAAATATACAATATTGAGGAAACCGTAACTAATATAATGTTCCGAGCAGTTATTATATACCATTTATAATACAAAAACAACAACTAGTATGGCATTAGGAGCAGATAGTGGTTATATACTACTAATGTAAATACAGTAAGTACATACCGGTACTGTAAATACCAAGAATTCAGTTAGGGACGCCAACTGGGGACCTCCAGTTCACCTCGTCGTCACTCTAACCAATAAATCATCATCACATGTGGCTGCATGGTAAACTTTAGGTCCCAATTCGAATCTTTGACTGGACTCTTAGTATTTAATTGAATTAAAATGCAAGGGAGGAAGCATCTTCCCCGGCCCGAATAATACCAAAGATTAAAAGAAGGGAAATTTGTTTGATTACCTCCGCCACGGAGTTTATGTTTTCGTCGTGTTTGTCCGTCTGTCTGTCACCATGATAACTCAAAAAGTTATGAACCGATTTGGACAAAAATTGCAGGGATTTTAATGCAGGAGTTACAGACAATTAACTTTTGGTTAAGATCTGTCAATCCGTTTGTTTGTTTGTTTGTTGGTCTGCCTCAGTTTTCTCAATGCCATAACTGAAAAAGCTATGGATGGATTTTTATGAAATTCACATGAGTTGTTAGATATATAACGAAAAGTTATTGACCAAAATGTGGTAATAATCCGTTTGTTTGTTCGTTTGTCACTGTTTTTAATTTTAAGCTTGTTAGCACAATAAATAAAAAAATGTTGAATGGATCTTTATGAAATTTATAGGGATTCTTAGTAATGTTAAAAGACATAAATGATTAAATTTTGATTCAGATCAGTTCTTTCGTTTCTATGTTTGACTCATGTTTGTCATAACGTTTGTTAGCAGCATAACTAAAAAAGTTATGAACGGATCTTCAAGAAAATTACACAAACTTTTACTACTATCAAAAGGCACAAATCATCTGATTTTGGAGTTTATACAATAAAAATTATGGTTTCCGAGTCAATTTGAATATTTTACTACCGTTGCCTCGTCTGGCGGAGGTATGCGCTCTCAGGGTGCTCTAGTGTTATATATGTATAAATGTTGCAATATATGTGTGTACATGATGCATATTTGTAAATTTTGGGAACCATCATTCTCGTAAACATGTTTAATTAAAAATTTTACCATTCATATTGTTTATTATTTCCTTTGTTAAGCTGTTAAATAGTCCTACGAAAAGTCCTGGTGTAAAAGTGTTGAGAGTTCACCTATGTTCAAATCTAAAAAGAAAGGTTGATAAGGTTCACAACATATGGCATATTCAGACCCCAAAATCATAAAGTTTTTATCGGAATCTAAATGTTACAATAAATGTTAGGAAGCCTAATTTATCAGAGGTTGATGTGACTCCCGTTGTAAGCCGCGTAAGAGTGAGATCTGGCGGTGGGGCGGGCGATATTTATATTTGATGCCCGCAGCTCGGTTCCTCAGTACAGTCAGACTGAGAAATTTCCATGTTGCTCTTATAGTAAAAAGTTGGAGAATGCAGTTAGATACTTTTGCTTGTGAATTTATTTGAGCTTTGAGCGGTTGCATAAGGAAGGCTTCAGTGTTTTGCAGACAGTTGTGGTAGCTTTCATTGTGTAAAATCTTAGTATTCTGTACCAGAAGTTGTTGCATAATTACCTCCGCCAATAAGGTTTTGAGTCTTCGTGTTTGGCTGTCTGTTTGTCAGTCAGCCTGTTTGTCTGTTATTCTCTTTGTCTGTAACCGAGGTTACTAAAAATTTATGTACGGATCTGTATGAACTTCACAGGGATTGCTAGGCATTTTAACAGAAATATATGATTTACTTCTGGTAAAAACCCGTTGATCTGTTTGTTTGTTTGTCTACCTATTTTTTAAGGCCATACCACAAAAAGTTATGGACAAACTTTCATGAAATTTACGTGAGTTTTTAGGTATGTTAGGAGGAGTAAATGATAACATTTTTGGCATGATCTGTTGGTTCGTTTGTTTGTCGCTGAGTTTGATTTTATGCTTGTTAGCACAAATAAATCAAAAAGTTATGGATGGATCCTTGTGAAATTTGCAGGAGTTGTTAGTAATGTTCGAAGATATAAATGTTTAATTTTTGGTGATGATTGGTTGGTCCGTTTGTGTGTTTGACTTATGTTTGTTATAATGTTTGTTAGCAGTATACCTCAAAAAGTTATGGATGGATCTTGAAGAAAATTACAAAAATTGTTAATACGTGCAAAAGTCACAAGTGATTGGATTTTGGTGTTGATACTAAGAAAATCACGGTTTCAGCACCAATTTGAATTTTTCGTTACGGTTGCCTTGCTTGGTGAATGTATACACTCTCAGAGTGTTCTCTAGATTCCTGTGCTTTGTGATCGTTTGCAGATGTGTCATTATTGAAACAGCATACAAGTGCTTGGTTAAACGACGTCAAAGGGTCGTGTTTGTAAGTCCCATGTAGGAATATCTGTTACGGACGAGCATTGCCTGGTACCTAGTGCAGTTGTACTTACATATAGATTAGTTTCCTTAAGCAGAAGAATAAACAGAGGGTTGGCGGACATTAGTTATTACGAATAGTTAGCTTGCTGACTGTACTGCTACGGTAGTATACGTCAAAGTTGAGTCTGTGATATTTATCTCGGTAATAAGTGTTGTTCTTTACTAAGACTTTAATAATGCGTTCATCGGCTTTATAGTTGTGAGAGAACTGGCTTCGGTAGCAAATTTTGGCCGTTTGGTTTTGTAGGACCTGCTCTGTTATCTTACGCCAATTCAAGTACCTGAGAGAATAACTGAGTCGATTATGCGGTTAGGAAACCCATTATTAATTAAAGATAGCTTTATATTCTGTATGATTTATATAAATGATAATTACATGGTATGAATTGTGACTTTACCACATTACTCTTATTTTAAAGCAAGTGTCTGTGGGTAATAAGTTTCTTACAACAGTTTATTAATTAGTATGAAATAGATATATATTTTTCCTGTTTACGTCACGAGTATGTCTTCGAGTACCATTTGCGACACAACACTTGATAATTACGCAATAAATTTACAACTTAGCTGCCAGTTTCAAGCGTCATTCTTCAGTTGATACGGCAATTGCTCATAGAGGGCGGGAACGTTAGTCCCGGCTCCTCTCTGGGAATGAGTCTGTCGATCCGTCTTCTGCCAGCTATCTAATCTGATCGAATATGTTTGTAGCGGCAGTTAGGAATTATATACTAAGCTTGCCGCTTTACTCTTAACTTCGAGAGTCTCTCTTTGGTTATTAAATAATTCCGCTGCGACGGTTATTAATTAGTATTTGTGATATATAGCAATATCTAGTCTCTTTACTTCAATCGTCTCTCTTCTTGTAGTGCTACTCTTACGACTGGTATAAATTATGGACTACATTTACCAGTTTATCTTTAGTTTCGAGAGTTTCTCTTTGGGCAATAATTCTGTGACGATAGTTATTAATTAATATCCATGCATTAGATTTTACCCCTTGTTCTCTTCATTTAAAATTTCTCTCTCCTTATAATGCTTCTGCAGCGACAATTATTAATTTTGGATTAAATTTACCATTTTACTCTTTACTTCAAGCCTCTCTCTTCTGTTGCGACAGTTATTAATTAAGGACTAAATTTACTGGTTTTTCTTCACTTCAGTAGCCTCTCCTCTGTTGCAAAAAGTAATTAATTATAGATCTAATTTACCACTTTTTTGTTCCTTTCAAAAACATTCTTCTGTTGCGAAAGTTATTACTTATGGATTTAGGGGAGGGTACCCCCAAAAAACAATTTTATTTGCCAACCGATTTGCCTGAAACTTGGTACATACATGTAAAAACGAAAGAGAAAATGTTTTTATTCGTACTTTTTTGCTTTTGCATAGAAGTGAGTTAGTGAAGAAAAAAATATAAAAAGATAGAGTAAGGGGAAAATACTTCTACTCCTAGGGTTTTTGAGCTAGAGAGCTGATATATGGTACGAAAGTAGTGAAATTTGTTGCTCTATAAAGGAATCTATTGGAGGTTTGGAAATTAAAAACAGCTTTTTTGAATTAAAAAAAAAGTGAAACAATTTTTTTTTGTAAATTATTTTGACAAAGTGCATCTCAATAAATTTACTAATTCGAAAATCGAAGCCACCAATAGATTCCTTTATGGATAGTTAAAAGATTAGATTAGATTAGATAGGCGGCAGTAGACGAACCAAGAGGCCCATTCCCAAAGAGACACCGGGACTAACACCCCGGCCTCTTTGAGCTATTGTCATTATGTTAGTAGGATATAGAGGATTGGGGAAACGAGAGGAGAAAAACGGAAGACGAAAGAGAAAAAACCAATTACAGGATTTGTTACTATTACAAAGTCTACCACGCTGCTGTGTCACCCTAATAACTTAGACAGGCTGTAAATGTTGCCCTCGGTACATCTGAGGGTCTGTACATTGTGCAGTAATTGTAGTCAACGCAGCGGACCATAGCTTAAGGTTGACAAAATAACTTAAGATGTCATTAATACTTTTGATAATCTGGTATCACAGTTACATCTCCCAGCGAGAACCTCTATAAATTTTGTGAAATTTCAAGAACCAAATTTACAAATATTGAGCTTCCCACCCGATGAGCTTATGAACAGCGAAACTTGCGTCACGGGTAAAAATATTCTTCAATTGCTTCTCATGGAGTTTTACAAGATATATAAATACATAAACACACGACGGTGTTTATTATAGTGTTTGATGATAAAAAAAAACGCTACGTCTGCTTGTTAAATTGTTTTCCTTCATACTTATAGTTCAACAAGTTCTGCAGGACGTAACTTAGCAAAATTCACTGCTAGATCAAAATCACTTCCGACTCGACGACATAAACTTTTGTCTACCGAGAGTGGAAGACGCTTCTTTTGATACCAAAATCACCTCTGTAGCTCAAAAACTGTAGGAGAAGAAGCATTTTGAAATTATAAAAAACAACTTTTCAGGGGAGGGGGCGGGGCCGAATTCCCTTTTTCTTTGAATAACTCATTTTATATGGTGAAAAGGGGAAAAATACATAAGTCTAACCCACAATCTTTTCCAAATTTTACCTATATGTACCAAGTTTCATTCAAATTGGAACAAATATGATAACCCTTTCCTTTCATAAGTCTTTTTTTTTTAATTTCATCGTGAACATTCCCGCCACCCAAGTAACAATCATATATTATGTTAATATTATTATAAAGTTGAAATGTTTTTTGCGTGTTATATATTATTTCTGGCATTTTATTATCGTGTAATTTTGAAATTACAACGTAATATTTCTTTGTTGTGAGTATATCATATAATATGATAATATTATGATAATGTTAATCATCATTAGTGTCTCCTAACTTTGATTTAATGTTCAACTAAATCTTAATTTAAGGTTATTAGAAATATTAAGCTGATGTTTTAGACTAACAAGTAAAATATACTTCTTCAATATAAAAAATATTAAATATAAAATTAAAATAATGTTTTTGAGTAAAAAATGAAAGATACCGCGCACGCCTGCAACTTGGTTTAGCCACCGCTTGAATTCGTATGTTACACTTATGTTTATTTTTTAATGTTCTCCTCTATATAAGAGAGATAAATGTTTGAGTGTGTAATTTTAACTTTCACACAAAGTTTACAACTGTACATGTGCAAACCTACTGTAATGTATAGCATTGAGTACATATCTTCAGTCTGATCATCCGTTGTTTGATGCCTAAGGCTGAGCCCAATTTGCTTTTGCAAATACGGTCCGAGATAAACTGGCAAATAACTTGGTTCATCCCTAAGTCTCTCTTGCCACGTTTTTCTCAAAGGACAGGTTACATCTGAATGGGTAACTTGTCCCAGGATCCCTCCGCTGAAGCCTTAGCGGAACCACACGGCGACATCTGCACTATCGGTCTTGCCAGGGTCTGCCATAGTCTGGAGCGAAGTATTTTAACGTAGGTAAATAAGAATAAAATAGCATGGACATCATAACAATAAAATAATGTAATTAAAATGCCATTGAACATAATTTCAATATTACAGAATAACCATAAATTTGATAGTTATTGGAAGATAATATTTTACTAATACTAAAATTATATTAGAAACATTGCTTTAATATTAGTTTATTATTTCATCGTAACTTATAACATTATGCAACAATATTATGTTAACATTTCAGAATAATGTTATCCTAACATTGAAATAATCGTGTAAAAAATAATATTATTACAGCATTGGGGATAATATTACCAACTATTACATCCTAACATTATTCTAATATGAACAATCATTTTTGCTACCTGGGCAACAGGCTCAATTTGGTTTCTTTCTTTATGCTCCGATTTGGATGAAACGTACGACAGGTATGTAAAATCGAAAAAGAATATGAGTTAGACTTTTTCCCATTTTTGTCCCAGAAAATGAGTCATTCGAAGAAAATGGGTTTAGTGGGAAACACGGTTTTCTTTGAATAACTCGTTTTCAACGGTGAAAATGGAAAAAGTTCACGAGTAAAACCACCATTTATATTTATTTTACATCTTTCGGCCAAGTTTCATGAAGATCGGGCTTATAGTAAAAAAGTTTCAAAACAAAAAATTAAGCGGTACAAAAACCACGCCCCCCCCCGTCGCCTAAAATTTCGCCTGCGTGTTCGTCTGATGTATAGCTACTGTTTAGTGAAAAAAAACGGATTTTGATGATTTCAAGGTTTTTTGGGGTAAGCTCCCATTACATTTAAAACTTTTTTCTGTCATTCAAGAGCCTCTCTTCTGTTGCAAAAAAAAAAACTGTTATTAATTAGGGACTAAATTTACCACTTTCCTCTTTTTTTCAAGTGCCTCTCTTTGGTTGCGACAGTTATGAATCATGGACTAAAATTTCCCCTTTCTTCTTCACTTTAAGAGCCTCTTTTCGGTCGCGATAGTTATTAATAATGAACTAAAATTACTACTTTCTTCTTCAGTTCCAGATCCTCTCTTCGGTTGCGACAATTATTAATTATGAACTAAATTTAGCGCTTTACGCTTAAGTTGGAGCGTGTCTGTTCAAACATTCCAAGGTTGTGGCATAAATCCGAGCGCCGTTCCAAGTTAAGCTCACCTCTGCTCACCATTCCCATTCATCAGTTGGTAATGGGAGCCTCCACCATCTGGAACGGGAATCCGTCAGCTGGTAATGTTCTCAACATGGAACGCCGGGTCATTCCAGTCTATAGCGCTTGTTGGTATTCCATTTGGAATCCACCGACAACAAGGGCATAAAATTATCATAATTACGCTCTTTATCTTTACTCGACAGCGGTAGTTCTCATGATAGAGGCACTCACGACAATGCTATAGGAGCACGATGGGTGCTGAAAAGTTCTTAGAGTCAGTGGTGCAATAAAAGGATGGAGCTGTTACTCCACCCTGTAGGTTCGGAGCCTACTAGGGTGCCGAAAAGTTCTTAGAGTTACTGGCATAGTGAAAGGATGGAACTGGCTCTCCTACAGTAAGGGCACGGTGCTTGCGAGGGGCTAAAAAGCAACCAGTGTTGATGGTACAGTGAGAGGATACAACGGTTATCTTTTAGTGTAGGTTCGAGGAATAGGAGGGCGTTGAAGATCTCCTAGAGGTAGTTCTAGTTACAATGAAAGGATTAAATGTTATTTATTTTATGAAACTTCTGTATTCTTCACCAGTAAAGCCGTGCCTGGAGGTTCTGCACAGTATAAAGGTAGTGTAATGCATCGTGCCTGTTCGTGTGAGACACGATAATATTATCATACGATAATCCAAGAGTAGTGTGTAATCCGCAGTGGTGGGCTGTTACTGCTCGCTTGGTAGTCAACTAAGGCCTTCTCTCTTGAAATTATTATGCTACGTACAATATTTATGTTTTTTACGTACATTTATTTAAATATAGTTGTGTATGTACCTTTGTGTTATTGTGAACTCGTAGGTAATTCGAGGTCGAATGTGAGAAGTGTACTAGATCAGCAAACTTTTGAGAAAACAATAATCTTATGCTGTGCTTAATGGACTTTTTAATTAGATCTTAATTCACAGCAGAACTACGATAATACGTATATTCCAAACAGGAATATTAGCTAGAAGTGCAACGGTATATGGAATCCAAATAAAGATACTACTAGGAAAATAAATGCAACCAGTGATAACGCTCAATGAATACCTCACTAAAATACTTGCCTGGGAAGAATATCAGGTAAATAAAAAAAACAAAAAAAAACACGCATACACGCACAGCAAAACTATCTCCACAGCCTCAATGATTTTTCGCCGCGATGGTGATGCTACTCACGACCTTTGTGCATGGCATTAAAATGAGGGTGATAGCAATCATCCATAAGTTGCGGTATTCCCAGAGGTGTGCTTTGCTTATAGGCATAATTTGCAAACCTTCTGGAGGGCGTTTATGGGTTTTTGATGCACCCTTTGGGCAGCACATACCAACGATCGGTCATGATGATAGGCCCATGCAAAATATTCAAGGGTAGCAAAAATAATATCCTTTAGCCTATATCTCCAATAGCTCTGAGGTCAAGGATATTGACTCGTTCGTTATCAGCACATCAAACGTTCGATACCACGCCAGGGAAGAAAAGTGTATATGATCTTGAGTGCAGCGTCAGCAATTCTTTCTCTCGTAGTCACGGTTCGGTGGGGAGTGGAGGGACGCACTGGCTTTAGGGTCGGAAGGAGGAACTTTACGGTTGAAGCTTCCGCGAACATGATGCCATAACGTAAACAAATTGTGGTCGATGACAACTGTACACTACTCAGGGCATTAGTGGAAATTTATCTGCAGCACGAGTCAGTGCAGGTGGGTTTGCTAGTTGGGGTGCAAGGTGAAGTCAACTTTACCATCAGCATCTTGCCATCATATCAACATGCATATACATTCTTCTTGAGATAAAGCCTCTGTAAACGTGCAAAGATTGGAAATATAGATGCAGCTTAAATTAAACTCAGTATGCAACTGTGATCAACGACCTCGTGACATCGTTGACATACGTTCTTCTATGATGGTTTTAACAGCAAACATACAGTACAGAAGTATGTATGATAAAAATAGACATCATTCCACCCAAGCTCGATAGCCAGCTGTAACTAAGGCCTCGGGGCACAAAGATACACACGTTTTTCTATTACAAATACCACTGCAAAAACAAACATATATGATAAAATTATGCAGCATAAATGTCATTTAACCTGAACTTGATATCCATCTAGGGAAAATAGTTCTCCATCAACACCTTGAGAGGCTGACAAGCATTCGATTGTTAGCGATGATACCGAAAGTTGATATATGCAGCTATAGATGCTTGTGAATTTGTAAACTTAAAGGGGCCGTACTCGAACAATCTTTTATTTTATTATTTGGAAGAAAGTACTGCTATGCAACGCTCAACATGTTTGCATCAGTTCTTACATTCTAATTTAGTCAAAAAAGCTGCTGTAATTAATTACCCTGAATTTCTGCCTCATGAAACGGGACCAAGTGACTCTGATATTATCTTGTGGTCAGAACAGTGAAGACAGCTTAGAGCAAGAGAAATCAGATCGAGATTAGTCCAGGTATCTTCACTGTCAGTACGAGATCTGCTACAATAAAGTCCACCATTCACTGACATTGCTCAGGTTTCTTTAACATCTTCGATAGCGACTGCGATGTGTCGTATTATTCGTATTTGTGTGTCCATGCGAATGACTGCAATCTTTAAACTTAGCTTTAAATATGTATACTTCTAAGAGGCTGAATTTCTTAGTAAATTATTTGCAATCAAATCATCTTCTCACAACCCTTTTCCATATATTTCAGTTTCATGAATCTTTCAATACTCATGATACTGTCGGACCCACCCATTTGATCCATCACAGTTGGCTGTACAGAGTCATGGTAAGATGGAAGCAGGTTGATCTATTATTATATTAATTGCTCTCGTGAACATAGAGATGTTGAAAAATGTGTCACTGGCTGAAAATTCGACTCTTCACAATACATTTCCAACTCTTATTTAAGCGAGTCCTGGGCGAGAGCAGTTTTACGGCGTCCATCAGATCAATGTCTGTACTATCATGAAATATAGTTATATCAATACGGAAACTTTGTACCCGAAGCATTATTTGCCATGAGCCAAACTGAAGATGCAGTTTACCTGTTCAACCACAGGTAATGTGGATTGGATTATTAGCAAATAGACGCATAAAATATATTTTTGTATCATTTTAGGTGAACTAGAGGCATCGTCTGTGAAATGTCTTTCACTCTAAGATCATGAACGAAAGTATATTTTTGTCTAACCAAATGACAGATGGAAGCGTTATCTCCAAAGCATCCTTTGTCATCAGCCGAACGAATATCAATTTTTATCCTGCCATTTAGCAATCAAAAGCACTGTCTCCCCCACGTCCTTTACCATCCGCCGAACGAAGATCTTATTTTTATTTCACGACTTAGCAAACGGAAGCACTTTCTCCCCCACGTCCTTTAACATCAGCTGAACTAGAACCTTATTTTTATCTCTTGATTTAACAAACGGAAGCGCTGTCTCCGCCACGTCCTTTACCATCAGCTGAACTAAAACCTTATTTTTATCTCATGATTTAACAAACGGAAGCGCTGTCTCCCCCACGTTCTTTACCATCAGCTGAACTAAAACCTTATTTTTATCTCGTGATTTAGCAAACGGAAGCGCTGTCTCCGCCACGTCCTTNAGTATATTTTTGTCTAACCAAATGACAGATGGAAGCGTTATCTCCAAAGCATCCTTTGTCATCAGCCGAACGAATATCAATTTTTATCCTGCCATTTAGCAATCAAAAGCACTGTCTCCCCCACGTCCTTTACCATCCACCGAACGAAGATCTTATTTTTATTTCGCGATTTAACAAATGGAAGCATTGCATCTGCAACGCCCTTGACCACAGGACGGACAAAGCACGTGAAATGCCAGTTTTGAACTCACACCAGCAGCATCTCGAGCACCAAGTCTCAACTTTGACTTAGAGAAGTTAAGCCAGCTAATGACCCGCAGGGCTGCCGCCTCTCTTCTTCTGCACACTTGGGCATCGCGTCGGGCTGATCGAGCATTTGGGGAGTTAATTGCTCAAGTGCTGTAACTCAAATACACAGCCATGTTTGGGCTAACACCTTCCCTCCCCCAGGAGGAAAAAAAATAAATTTTTGAAAATCCACAGCCCGCAGTACACCAGAACCACTCGCGACCACTGTGTGGCAGGCACTGAGCTCCAAGATCCAAAAACCCGTTGCGGACACTCAGGTAGAGAGCGACAGTGTGGCCTAGACGTCCTTGCATTCGATTCTCTACAAGAGTCTGAAATAAATGAAACTAATTTCTTCCGCCAAGGAGTTTATGTTTTATCTGTCTGTGTGTTTGTTTATCTGTCTTTCTGTCACTAAGATAACTCAAAATTTATGGACGGATGTTTACGAAACTTAAAATTATTGCTATAGGCCTGTTAAGAGGAACGATAGTTAACTTTCGGTGAGGATCCGTTCAACAGTTTGTTTGTCTGATTATCTGCCTCTCTTTTCCTGTTCTTATCTAATCTAATACTAAGAATGACCGTCGTGTATTTATAAATATATTTATATGTTCGGTGTCACGCTCTTAACGAAATAGATAGGCGGAAATTAGCCCAGGTTGGTGGCTCTGGTGCTCCTCTCAAGCTCCATTGAAAGTGATAGGCAGAAAATAGGCCGGGTTGCAGAAGATGGCAAACGTATCTTAAGCAGGGACAGATGAAATTCCAACAATGAAGACATCGC
>LQNS02020119.1:4693145-4706472 GCA_001587735.2 Parhyale hawaiensis | reverse complement strand
ACCTACAACGGGGCTCTTTGAAAGAGACCTCAATGATCGCTTGCGAAACAACGGTCAAAAACTCAAGCATAAAGCTCGAAGAACGACCTTAAGTCAGCAGTTCTTTCCGTATCTCATAGTCAGCATTTGGAATAGATTCCCCTCCGATGTTGTTAGTACGGAGTCAGTCAACGCGTTTAAAAATCGTCTTGACGTATATTGAAAGAGACATCCTCCGTAACTAAGAACTCCTCTTCCGGGAGTTGCAAACACTTAACGGCCAAAGCTTCCGAGGCAACCTTAGTCCATCTCATTCTCTCTCCCGCTTCAACTACACAGTTTGATATCTCTAAGCTCCGCATGTCAGCGGCTCTTGAACGTGCTTGCGTGCATTCAAGATCGTCTCTTGGGCATGGACTCTTCACCCCCCCCCCTTTTTTTCTCTCTCTCTTTTCTCCTGTTCTCTATATCCCACTAACATAATGGCAATAGCTCATAGAGTGCCGGGGCGTATGTTCCGGTGTCTCTTTGGGAATGGGCCTATTGGTTCGTCTGCTGCCGCCTATCTAATCTAATCTAATCTTTTTGCTTTTTCATAATCTCGGGTAATCGATGCCTTCCCCGAAACAAGCATTTTTCCCATGTAATCATGTATATATATATATACTGTATTTGTACTCAATACACACTTTTCCTTGATATATTTCTGGTAAAAGATATGCCTAAGTAAAATATTCTTTCAATTAGGAATCAAGCCAAGTTCGTGTTTAAAGAGAACATATTTCATTACTCTGAAACTTAAAAACTTTTCACCTCTAGGATTTCTGCCGAATCAACTCATAGATAATTTGCCTTCCCTTTTTATATCCCTACAAAGTCTATTCATTTTCCTCCTCTAAGTTTCCTAAGAAATGTATTCATTTTTTTTATGTTCTTTCTTTACTTAAAGAAATCATTATTCTCCTCTAAAGAGGTGGTATCAAAGCAAATTTTTTGGTATTTGAAATACAAAAGCTACTACATAATGGTCACTATACATAATTCATTTAATTTTTCTCAGCATAGTCAGATATAATTATTATTAGTTTATCAGAATTCTCAGTTTATGTTAGAGATTCATTGAATGTGGCGTAATCATTTCCATCGGGATTCATCATCCCCTGGGACATCACGCCTGCTCGCACCCAATGCATCATTTACACGCAATGTTGATTCACTCTTTCTATTGAACTTTGAATCTATTTGTGAAGTAATACATGTTGATGAACGGTAAACGTGAACGCATTTGCGTCACAATAACGCCGTCACAACCACGCAACGTCTTGGAACGCGTTTAATTCTCAGATTGAACTTCAAATATTTCATAACGTAGAATCTTCAATTTAAACTGTCTACTATAAAATTATTTTCATACATCCGCCTTCCATTTATATCAGTTTTTTGGATTTTTCAAAAACCAGATACCATTCATTCAAGATCCATGTGAAATATTTCCATATTTTCTCTTTTAACTTTCCCAAGTAAACCATTTTTCTTTTTCAAGATCCCTGTGAAATATATGCATTTTCCCCTTTAAGATCCCTACGAAATCTATTCGTGAAGAAATCATTTTTCTCCTTTAAGATCCCGAAGAAATGAGGTAAGCTAGGCAGACCAAAAGAAGCATAACTCTCGGAAGCTTTGTGAAAGGTTTTCAGTGGAGGAAATAGCACCCCAGCCTTAAAGTTCTTGAGCTATTGGCGCCGAAGTTGGAATGTTTTTATGATAGATATGAGGCGCGCTGAGATGTTCAGAGAATTTAGATGGCGCTTGTCGAAGAAACACTGAAGCTGGTGGTGGTCTTATGGGGAAGCCTGAAAAATTTCTTCCATAGGGAGGAAACACTGAATCTGGTGGCGGTCTTGAAGAAAAGACTGATTAGTTTCTTCCTTAGAGAGAAAACAGTGAAGCATGGTGGTGGTCTTATGGGGAAGCCTGAAAAATTTCTTCCATAGGGAGGAAACACTGATTCTGGTGGCGGTCTTAAGGAAAAGACTGATTAGATTCTTCCTTAGAGAGAAAACAGTGAAGCATGGTGGTGATCTCAACGGGAAGCCTGAAAAATTTCTTTCATTGGGGGAAACGCAGAAGCTGGTGGTGGGTTTAAATCGATTGCTGAATTTTTTTTACTAAAGAACAGAAGCAGTGGAGCTGGTTGTGGGCGTCAAGGGAAGCCCGAAAATTATTCGACAGAATGTAAGAACTGACGCTGGTGGTCGCCTTCAAGTGAAACCTGAAATTTTCTACTGTTAAGAACGAACGGAGAAGCTGACGTGGTTTTAAGGGAAAGCCAGAAAAACATCTGTCACAGGGAAGAAACACGAAACCCTGTGCAAAAAATAGTCGAAATAAGGTTCCCGATAATTTAACAGAAGGAGAAATAAGGTTCCCGATAATTTAACAGAAAGGAAGAAACACTGAGCAAAAAGCCGTACAAAACATTTCTGGACAAGGCTGGGAGTGTCTTAGAAGCGATAATATTAAGAGTTTCTACCGCAGAGAAGAGCAAAGTAATTGTGATGGTGTAGAAGAGCAAAAAAAAAAAAAAAAATGATCATTGGAAAGGAAACGCACACATGTTGCTGGTCTAAAGGAGAAGCATGACAACATTGTACCCAAGAGAATCATCGCCCAAGAGGGAGTAGTCTTGAGAATATCTAAATATTATACCTTAGGGGCGAAACACCGAATAGTTTTGTTAGCATCTTCAATAATTTCTACTTCAAGAATAACCGTAGACGAATGAAATTTTTAGCATCCGCAGAAATTCGATCTTGGGGAAAGAAGCGTGAAAGAATTATATTGTTAGCACCCTGAAATAATTCTAGCCTCGGGGAAAAAATATCAAAGAATAATGTTTTTAGCATTTTTGAAAATTGTACTGAAGGGAATAAGAATCGAAGAATAATATTATAGGAATCTTTAAGTAATTCTACCTTAGAGAAGAAATATCGAAGAATAGTATGGTTAGCATCGGTAACAACAGTAATAGTTCTTGGTGACCCGAGGGCGACTACGACTACACTTACTCATTTGGGGCCAGTGGGCCTTTACCCGCAGCACAAACCAGTGCATGTGGGTTTCCCAGGTGAGGGTGTGGTCTAAGTTGACTTTACCTTTACCTTTTAGCTGGTAGTGGCTGAAAGAGCAGCGTGAGGCCGTTTGATGTCAGAAAAATTCCATCGCAGTTGTGTTCTTGGTTGAGACTTTTTAAAAATGCAGCCCCATTTACAAAAAAAAAAAAAATGATTGGCACCGGTATGGTCATTATTTTCGACTAAGTTTCTTGACAGTCTACAAGATAAAGTATATGGCGCATGCGGAATAATTGACAGCTACTTGAGAGTTATTCGTGGGTCTCAGGGTCAAGAAACTGCCCCTCGTGAAATTCCATTGCTCTTTGCTGATGAATGATTCTTGTTACATCGAGCCCTCGCTAGAGACGCATAGCTCTTAAGAATTCATTTCTGAAACAAATAATGAAGAAAGCCTGCAGGAAAATTATGTAGAAATAAAATAATGTTCTGTTAGCTTGGTATGAAGAGCATATGGATTCTTTTAATGTCAGCTTGTAATGTTCAATGTAATAACGTTGCAATGTGCCGTATTATATTGTAATGGAATAATGCGTTAATGTAGTGTTAGTTTACCATAACCAGCACCTAGAATAATGTAATTTAATGAAGTAACTAGAGCAATCTTGGAGCGCATACCTCCGCCGAGCGAGGCAAGGGTAATAAAAAATTCCAATTGGCTCTGAAACCATAAATTTCATTGTATAAACCATAAAATCTAATAATTTGTGCCTTGTGATTGTAATAACAGCTTGTGCAATTTTCTTGAAGATCCGTTCATAACTTTTTGAGTTATACTGCTAACAAACGTTATGACAAACGTGAGTCAAACATACAAACGAACATACTGATCTGCACCAAAATTTAATCATTTATATCTTTTAACATTACTAACCAACCCTATAAATTTCATAAAGACCCATTCATTTTTTTTGAGTTATCGTGCTAACAAGCATCAAATTAAAAACAGAGACAAACGAACGAACGAACCAACGAATCATTACCAAATTTTGATCATTTACTCTTTGTTAGATACTCAACAACTCGTCAATTTCATAAAAATCTATCCATAACTTTTTGAGTTAGGGCATTGAGACAAACAAACAAACGGATGGACATATCTTCACCAAAAGTTAATCATCTGTTTCTCCTAACATACCTAACAATCCCTGTGAATTTCGTCCAAATCGGTTCAGAACTTTTTGAGTTATCTTGGTGACAGACAGACAGCCAGACAAACGTGCAGACAGACGGATAGACAAACAGTGAGACAAATACGACTGAAACATAACATCCTTGGTTGAGGTAATAATGTCATGCTAGCTGGCCATGACAGCTCCTGTAGTAATTTAATTTAATTAAGTAAACAAAATTAATGTTGGCATGCAGTGAATATAATGCAATTTATTGATGTTATGATATAATAGTAGCTTCTATTGAACAAGTCATCAAGCTAATTCGTTCGATATGTTTTCACTGCTACATATGGCATAAGTCAAAGGTTAGAGGTTGACTGATCTAATTTTTACGGAGGTTCCGTTCGCTAAGCTGCAGCAAATATTAAAATGAAAATTAACAGTGTAACAATAGAGTGCCAAAAATTATGCGATTCCATTGTATTTTAAATCCTATTTTCTCAATTAACAAAACGCCATTTACAGTCACAAAAGTCAATTAGAACGCCTCGTGGCGTAAGACCATCATCCGCGGTGGGAACAAATTCAACGAAGCCATTTTTGATGGCCAGCTAATCCTAGTTTCTCATATGGATGCTGTGTCCAACAAGGCTAGCGCTGGGGTCACCGCCCCATTCAGATCTCTTAATAATAGCAACATAGGAAAAAATGGGAGACCTCGTGGCGTGAGACGATCTGCCGCGGCGGAGGCAAATTCGACCCGGTGGAGGCAAATTCAACGCCGTCATTTTTTATGGCCAGTTACGACCAGTTTCTTTTTGGCATGGGTCACATCTAGGTCAACCCACCAAACTCCCTACAAAAAATTATGAAGATTGCGCAACTCCTTCGACCATTTATTGGGTGGAAAGACATGCAAATACATATACATATATATATATATATATATATTTATATGTATATTTAAATCTTCAACGGAAACATTATCACCTCTCCCACTTTGTTCGCTGGTGATAATAATTGAAGACATTCTTGAAGCCAGTTGTCCACATTCACAATCAATTGGTGATTGTCATATGCATAAGTATATCTGTATAAGTATATGTATTTAAGTATATTTTTATTCATAGATGAATATTGAAATACGTAACCGCATAATGCCTTAATTAAAAATAAATTTTCGCAGCAATAGCTCTACTTCTACTCCGCCAAAACCGGCACAGTGGGCAGTGAATGGCTAAGTTCGCATCAATACCCAAAATTACTACCTATCTATTTTTTTTTAATGTAAGCATCAATAGTTGCTGTCTCGTATCACTGTATGAGTTTTTCTCTAATCTATGGTAGATGTATTTTGTCGCCATTTGTAATTTTCAACTCCTCATCAACTGTCCAACATCATTATTTAAGAATATATTCTCACAACCGAGCATCAAAAACAGTAGGAATTACTGTTCACATATTTACTAAAGCCACGCAAGCTAAGCAGTACAACCATTCATCTATTTGCTAAATCTGCGTAAACTGAACAGCAGTAATACTACTTTATTTACTAATTCTAGACAAGCTATGAGCAGCACTACCATTCATGTATTTGCTGATTCTACATAAACAGAGTAGCATTACCATTTATATATTTTCTATTTCTACGTAAGGTGACTAGTAGTACCATTCTCATATTTGCTGAATATACATTGACTAAGCAGCAGTACCGCTCTGATGCGTAAAGACAGTATTTGGACAGATAAAAGAGAGTTATTTTCAGCATATTGGTTGTGCTGAGGCAAAGTGTGTGCATGAGAAAGCCCAGTATTGTTAGAGGCAGCGTTCTAGGGCGCCTGTAAAATGACCATCCACATCGTTGAGGAGAGGTGAAAGCTTCAGTCTTCGGTACTGAACCCTCGTTAGTCGTTACCGCCCCTTTTCGGCCCCGGTGGTGGAATAATTTCCGATCCCCCGGCTAAGGCGAAGCTCCTTTCAGCTCGCTTCGATGCGAAGATGACAGAGACGCGTTGTTATTGAATCATGAATGTCACGTGTTTTGAATAATATTGGGCTCTTGCACAAGGCAAATTCTGTGTATAGGGACAAAGATGTAGTCCAAAGATTCTGTTATGCTTTTTTTGCTGCCTGTGTTGCAGCAATACTCACAGGTCTGGGCTTCTGCTGCCGTCAGCCAGTTTTATCTGCTGGGCCGACTTGTTATCTTACCCAGCACGTTGTGTGCTGAGAGCAATCTGGTAAATCTGCCCATAGGCGAGGAGTGGTCGGCCTCTGCATGTTTTATGAGATATATAACATTGAAAGACATCTGTTGTGTTCTTCTGCCCCATCCTTTAAGGTCTTTTGAAGAAATACATATGCTGTGGCTTGGGGGCTCCCATTCACATTGGAGACTGTTAGGTACCATACACGTCAGTTCAGTCGGTGTTTTGTGCCCTCGTCAGTTTGGTCTGGAAATCATCCTGAAATTAGCTTCCGGTTGGAGTGCGGGCGTTTAAGTCAGCTGTTAATGGCTCTCTGATGGATTTTCTTTGGCGTCATTTTGGGTTTCCCGGTGTTGCATAATGCTTCATTTTGGTTGCGCTACTTGACCGCGGAGGTTGAGCGTGTAATTTTTAATAATAATAAAATATATAAACTCATAGTAGAGTAGCTTCAGTACCCACACACAAAAATATATAGAACTAGAGCACTCTGAGAGCTCATACCTCCGCCAAGCGAGACAACGGTAGCAAAAAATTCAAATTGGCTCTGAAACCATAATTTTCTATGTATAAACTCCAAAATCTGATCATTTGTGTCTTATGATAGTAATAACAGCTTGTGCAATTTTCTTGAAGATCCGTTCATAACTTTTTGAGTTATACTGTTAACAAACGTTATGACAAACATGAGTCGAACATACAAACGAACGAACCGATCTGCACCAAAATTTAATCATCCATGTCCTCCAACATTACTAACAACCCCTATAAATTTCATGAAGATCCATTCATAACTTTTTGAGTTATAGTGCTAACAAGCATAAACTTAAAAACAGTGACAAACGAACGAACAAACGGATCATTACCAAACTTTGGTCATCCACTCTTTGGTATGTACCTAACAACTCATGTTAATTTCTCAAAAATCCATCCATAACTTTTTGAGTTATAGCATTGAGAAAATTGCCAGCAAACAATGAAACGGATGGACATATTATCTTAACCAAAAGTTAATCATCTGTTTCTCCTAACATACTTAACAATCCCTGTAAATTTCGTCCAAATCGGTTCAGAAATTTTTGAGTTATCTTGGTAACAGACAGACAGACAAACACGACGAAAATATAACCTCATTGGGGAGGTAATGAACACAACCATCGTATCATTCAGATATTTAGTATTTCTATAGCATTTCATGAAATAGATGGAATAATATATTTAGACAACTTTATTTTTCTTCTGAAATTCCTCAGATTTCTGCTTCGGGAACAATCATTGCCTGAAGAACAATCCAGAAAAAGCTTGACAACATATTGAGAAGGCGAGACTCAGTCATCTGTGAAATGTATGAAAAAACTAGAGCACTCTGAGAGCGCATACCTCCGCCAAGCGAGGCAACGGTAGCAAAACTTTCAAATTGGCTCTGAAACCATAATTTTCTTTGTATAAACTCCAAAATCTAATTATTTGAGACTTTTGACAGTAATAACAGCTTGTGCAATTTTCTTGAAGATCCGTTCATAACTTTTTGAGTTATACTACTAACAAAGTTATGACAAACATGAGTCAAACATACAAACGAACGCACCAATCTGCACCAAAATTTTATCATTTATGCCTTTCAACATTACTAACAACCCCTATAAATTTCATAAAGATGCATTCATTATTATTTGAGTTATTGTGCTAACAAGCATAAAATTAAAACAATGACAAACGAACGAATGAACGGATCATTACCAAAATTTAGTCATCTAATCTTTGTTATATACCTAACAACTCACGGTTATTTCATAAAAATCCACTTATAACTTTTTGAGTTATGGCATTGAGAAAAATGAGGCAGACAAACAAACAAACGGATGAACATATCTTCACCAAAAGTTAATCATCTGTTCCTCCTAACATACCAAAGAATCAATGTAAATTTCGTCCAAATCTGTTCAAAAGTTTTTGAATTATCTTGGTGGCAAACAGAGAGACAGACAAACATGCAGACAAACACGACGAAAACATAACCTCTTTGGCGGAGGTAATAAACAATTTATTACGATAAAGCTTATAACAGCTATCACTGCATATCATGCAACCTCAATGTACCTATTAGTACTGTGGCGTACACTATCAAGAAGTGGAAAGAGTCAAGGAATACAGATAATATGATCAGATCTTAAGCTTATCTAAAAATTTCTTTGATAAACGGCTTAAAAATACAGGAGAAAATTAGGAATAGTCCTTTTGTAACTCGATAGGAGCTATAGACTGACCTCAGCACAAATGGGAAGAGCGTTTGTAAAAAAAACCGTAATGAGCTCCAGCGACAAGATTTAAAGTCACACCGCCTCCGTAAGACTCCCTGTTGAAAAAGAGGGACATGAAATGTAGATTGAAATTTGCTGAAACGCATTAAAATAAAGACGACGGTTTTTTTTGGTAGGAATGAAAAAAACTCACGTCTAGTAAAAAAGAAGGTATCGCATATAACGACGGTTTTTTTTGGTTGGAATGAAAAACTCACGTCTGGCAAGAAAGACGCTATCGCATATAACATTAAAATATCTTTCCTACCCTGAAGCCTTACAGAAGAGACATTATCTGGGATCGTTTGTCTATTAAAAAGAGACAGAAAAACTAGAAATAACTTATGGATGAATGAAATCAGTCAATTACCGACAGATATGGAAGATAATTTGCATGAGTCAGTAAGGCACCATCGATTAGTTAATGAATGGTGGCTGCAGCAGGACAACGATCTGAAACACAATGCTAACTAACTGAGAAATAGCTTGAAAATAGGGGTACTAATGTGTCGAAATAGGTAAGTCAATCGCACGACTTCGGACCTAGACCCTAGTCGAAAATTTATATCAATAACTGAAAAAAAACGCAGATTCACACAGTACGACTTTCAAATTTGGAAGAATTGAAAATTTTCATTCAAAAATAATGCGACAAAATCTCTACAATTTTGTCAGACGCTGATACAATCCAACCGAAATTGTTTAAAGGCAATAATTGCTGCTGAAGGAGAAGTAACGAATTCGTCTCAACTGTCCTAATATTTTTTCACCACCTATTTCATCAATATAAAATGCTACACATAAAAACAAAAACTATGAAGAATATATGTTTCTGTTTCCTGCATATGCTTATATGCGCTCAAACTATCTTACTATAAGATTAATTGGTATGTGTTTTATCAAAATGCTCCCGAACTACAGATTTTTGTTTTGTCGAAATATTTTTTATCTTCTCTGTATATACAAAGGCTACACAAATTGACAACAGAACCATTCATATACTTGCTAGTTGAACATAAACGCAGTAGCAGTATGCCCTTCATATACTTATCAATGCCACATGAACTGAACAACATTACCATTCATATGTTTCTTTCAGTCTGCGCCGAGGTCAGCTGTGCGGCATTACCATTCATTGGTGTTCAGTCAACTCCAACTATCGCCGGACGGAAGCAAAACGTCATTTTTTACTCGAATATAAAGTGGCTCTTGAATGCAACTTGGCCTGTTAATTGAAGCGGCCACTGGAGAATAGAAATGAGTCTAATTAAAAGCTGGTAATCGTATCTGGCAGGCTTGTTCTTATTCTCAAGCGAGACGTACCTATACGAGCGCACGGAAAGGGGTAGAAAAGGAGTACTTTTTTCCATTTAACCTTTTCCGGCCGAAAATGAACGCTCTATGTCGTTTCAAAAATGACTGTTCATATGAAAATTGATGCTTAATGAAAGCGGAAATGTCGGAAAATGTCCTATCAGTGCTGTTTTAAAGTGTCGTTCTAAAGCTAATTGACGCTTAGTGATTACGAAAAACAGTAGGGTTGATCTCTGAGACATGTTTTTTTTTTTTTTATCTTGACTTAGCCCAAAGACTTAGGTAATCTAAAGACTTAACCTAGAGACTTACCCTAAAGGTTTTTAGTGTGGAGAAAAAAAAGGGTATGTTTGATTTCTAACACATGAGTTTTAACCTAAATAAATAATGTACCTAAAGGATAATGTACCAACAATAGTAACTGGCATGTTATACGTACGGTGATGGGAACTTTAAATGCTACGCTGAAAAGTAAATAAATTATAGATAAAACTGATAAAATGGATCGAAAAAACTAATACTCTTTCCACATCATCCCACACTTTATAAAAGATTTACTACTATTAGCATTTATTTTCACATAGAACCGATAATTCTACCGCTTTATTAATTTAATTGGGAAGTTGTACGTGTCCAGAGTACAAGGTATCTCAGAGATTAAAAATTTAAAAACTCAGATTTTAGGGATTTTTGGAACTGGTATTTTGGGAACTTTTAGAAGTTGATGACGAGATACTTCGTAGGAGACTGAAACGTTTAAAAGCTGAACACGAGAAATCTCGTAGGAGAATAAAACTTACAGAAATTGAACAGGAAATAGTTTGTAACAAGCTGAACTTTTCTGAAGAGAGCACGACACATCGCTAGGAAGAAATGACTACTATATTATCAGTACTGTGAGAGCTGTTACCTCTTGGGATACTTAAAACTTTATAAAGTAGACCACGAGTAATAACGAGCTAGTAGCAGCTGTCAAGTATTCATAAAGTTTTCGTCATGGTAATTCATTCACAGAACACTTTTGTTTCTGCTGCTAGTCATACACAGGCAGTACTTCATCTCTTTTACTGATAGTAATACAAGATGCAAAGTTAGATAAAATTAAATAGTTGGTAGTAGGCAGACCAACGAACCCATTCCCAGAAAGCAAGCGGGACTAACGTTCCGGCCTTCTGTGAGCTATTACTGTTATGTTAAAAATAAGCTAGAGATTTGGGGATGGAGAGCAAGGAAAGAAAAAATGCAGCAAAAATCTAGGAGGGGATTGTGGAAGCACGAATAGTTGCAGCAGACTATTGTGGACTAAGACACGTTGGAGCATGAGTGAAAGTGGATTAGAGTGGCCTCTGAAGCTCTGGCTGCTGAGATATTGTGACTCCTGGAGGAGTAGCTCGTAGCTGTGGATGGTTTTGCTCCCAATGCTTATCAACACGGTTTTAAAATTCATTGACTGTCTCTGCACCGATAATTTTTCGATCTTTTTGAGTTTTTGTTCGGCGATCAGGAACGTCTCTGCCAAAAGGCACTTCGTTGAAGCTAAAGTTTCTATAAGTTACTTCCTGAGTCGTCTTTGCTCAAGAGAGATGCCACCGATTTCCTGTAGGCAACGCTCGTATATGGTAAGTTTTGCAGTTGACGTATCAAGTTTGTTGCTTAGCTTTGAATTGTCTCCATTTGTCTATATCATTGCACTACTGTGGAGATCAAAATTGAACAGCAAACTCTATATGCGGACGCACTAGTGCATTGTACAAAAGGAGGATTTTACACTTAGATTTGATTCAAAATTCCAGGCAGTGAATCCCAGGGCTCTACTTGCCATTTTAAAACTGTTTAGGTGCAGACTGTGTTTCAGATTATTTGTGATAGTTATTTTCAGGTCACGTTGTTGGTTGATGGCTGCAAACTCTATCCATCTTATTTCTAATTGGACTGGGGCATTCTATGTTTCAGTGTGCATTACCGAACATTTATCAACACCGAAATTCATCTGGCACGCTGAGGCCCACTCCATGAGGCGGCCAAAGTCTTATTGTAGTTTGAGTCTTTGTCTTACACAGCGCCATGACACAGTTTAGAGACAATTAAAAATTTACATACTGCGAATGTTATTCTCCAGATCACTGGTGTACATTATGAACAGGAGTGGGCCAAGTGCGCTACCTCGTGAAAACCCTAAAATGAGACATGCGTCCAGTCGCTTCTCACTTCTTGGAGTTTCACTCACTGCTGCCGACCAGTACTTTCCCTGGCAGTCAAACATAGTGCACCATTTTTTTAATTGGTATTGATCGACGCCGCACATTTCTTTGATTGGCAGTCATCCACAGTGCACCATTTCTATACTTGGTAGTCAGTTACGGTACGCCATTTCTGTTCATAATGCGCCGTTTCTATTCGTGGTGGCCAATCTTAGTACTGTACACCACTTCTATTCATGGCACCCATCCATAGCACGCCATTTCTATTTACAGTAGCTTTACATAGTACACGATATCTGTTCATATTAGCTGTTCATAGTACACCATTTCTATTCATAGTAGCTATTCACAGTACACCATTTCTATTCATGAACATNTGGAGTGGAAGTCGTTGCCGGGCGGCGGCGTCTCGTTCATCACGCCAGGCCTTGGACGGTCTCAGGAGGCCTTAGGCATCGCATGCTTTCTGTCTCCTCTCAATTGCTTTGAGACGCTTTCAAAGGACGATCTCGGGACGAGCTACCGCCTCTTTACCAAACCACACACTGTCTGGGTTCTGCATTATCTTTAGATCTTACTGCAATGGCTCTTTATAGATCCACACACTCCCTGGCTTCTGCATTATCATTAATTATTACTGCAATGGCCATTTGCGGATCCATACACTCTTTAACTTCTGCTTTATCTCTAAATTTTTCTGCAATGGCTCTTTACGGACCCACACACTCTCTGACTTCCACAAAAATGCTATTGATGTAGTAAATTTCAGACCATTATCAACGCTGTTAACATTCAGATTAACTGAGTTCCTAGGGACTCATAATGTGATTTCCAGCCGACAATTTGACTTACGTGCAAAATCGAATACTACATTGGCGATATTTCATCTAGTGACTGACTTATTAAAGCGTTTTCACGATAAATCAAATGGGGTGTGCCTCTTCCTAGACATGAAGAAAGCCTTTGATACGGTTGATGTTCATTAAAAAAAAAAAAAAAACTTTCACACGATGGTATTTGTGGGACAGCGAATGCATTATTGGCAAGCTACTTATCCAACCGAGACCAACATGTGCT